>JAQFYB010003568.1:0-18969 GCA_034694085.1 Pogonognathellus longicornis | reverse complement strand
AAATTCGAATAAAATTAATTTGCAATTTAACCTTTCATATTGTTCAGGATCGCATTCTAAAAGTTTTGACAGTAGTTACCTTTTATGGAAAATGGTCTCAACATTTAATTATTTGCTGTTCTTCAAAGTAGTGGCATATCTATATAAGATTCATGGGGGGGGGGGGAGTAAAGCAAAGATTAGTAAAATTGACAAAACCTGTTTTTCATATATAATTCTTGAGATTGTTTCCGTGCATGTACCCCGTCTATAAACGTCACCACTGTGTAAATAAACACTGAATTCGGGTAACTGTTCAGGGATGAATAAACTGACTCTGGTAAATGCACAGGAATTAAAAAATGTGAAAAAGCTATCCTCCGATACTTACTTATATCCGTTTAAATGGTTTATTTGCATATTACTCTGTATCACTTGTAACTTGACGTATTAGTATTTACACGACTATATTTTGCGTAGGTAGTTTTTATATTTATTTGTATAATGAGTGTAGTTTATGGTATTAATTAATGTTTCAAATCTTTCACGAATGTTTTTCCTTATGAATGCTCAGAGCCCCCTTCCTTTGAAATGGATGGCTGTTGAGTCCTTGAGAGACTTGGAGTTCTCACTTGAGTCTGATATCTGGAGTTTTGGAATAACCCTATGGGAGGTGTTCACATTAGGTCAGACTCCTTATCCCGGAATCGAGTGGAATTATACCTCATGGAAATTACTGAAAGGGGGATACAGAATGGAGAAACCAGATTACATGAACAATTCAATGTATTGCATTTATTTATTCATTTAAGAACACGGGCTTAAACTTCTTAATATTGCTGTCAACATAATTTGGAAATGAATATAAATACGAATTACGAATGTTATTGGATTGCATTTAGGTATGAATTAATCCTGAGATGCTGGGATAGTGAACCTAAACGTCGAATTCCCTTTGGACCCTTAAAAGCTGCATTTGAAAAGGAATTGCGAAGTTTTATTCCTCGTTTTTCATCAAGTTATTTATGAATGAATTATTTATAGAACTTTTTGTACCATTAGTTAGGAGATACTACAATAGCGAGCTAGTAGCTTACTAGTCCAAATTATTACCAAGAATCGCTAAAACTACCTAAATGATTTCCAGATTGACTTACAAAATATAATCTGCTTCTCACAAATCCGGTAATGCATTCTTCAAGAACTGCCCAGCAGTGATTTACTAATACATAGATATTATTAATTTAGTATATTATAAGGTAAATAGTATAGTAACTAAATAAAAGTTCATACTACTATTATTGTACTTATCTCATAAAAATTCAATACAGATTTGAATAATAAATAATAATAAAATTAATTGTTTATTACTACATTAAATAAACTTACAACTCGCATTTATTTGTAAGTGATTAATCCTCATAAGAAACTATCTCCCCTAATAAACCTAACCTATACCTAACCTAACCATAATAATAATATAATTTTATTAGGTACAATGTTTGGCTCAAATTAAAAAAATTGACAAATATTTTTACCATTGAATTACCATCGAAATCCTCATCAAAAACTACTAGTTCGCACAGTTCGCAGTGACATTACTTTAATGTATACTTGAAGCATGAAAAATTGAGCTGGTAAGCGACATTATGCAAATACTGGTCAACCGCGGTGTGTGGCGATTCATTTGTTGTCACATTCACGGAACAGAAAAGAAAACCTGAGATGAGATAAATTATTTCGATTTTTAAACATAACATACACAATGATTGCCTAATATACCCCAGATTGCCCATTCCAATTAAATACCAGATATGTGTGATGCAAGGCTTTTCGCGCTACGCGCGATAATGGACACTTTAGTGCACTTTGTTGGTATTTTGCCGCTCCCTAAATGGAATCCTAAATACGGCGTTGGTGATATATTTATATATAATATTATATGCCTGGCCTGAAAGAAAAGAAAGTGTGCAGATAATTCTAACATCTAAAAATATCATACGTTTACTGTAAGCAATAATTAATATTCGTAAGTAAAAAAAGCTTTTTTTGTTTGATGGATCATGATGGATGTGAATATTCTAAATTAATTATTATGTAGGGTATACACTACTTGGTGCTTTGTGCTGTGGTCATATTATATGAAATAACATTTACATAATATTCTAGAAACAGTTAGTTTTATCATTATTTTCCTAAACCCTTATTAAAGCTGATATTTAGCAAAACTTATAATATAATGGTATATCAGCTATGTGTATTAGGTATATCAGTATTGAGAAAATATATACTTTGTATGTATAAACTTTTGTAGAAGACCAAATAAGTTTATACAATATTTCGTAAGACAGTGCTGACAAAAGTATATCGTCCTCCGTGGTTAAACTATCATAATATTATCCTGGAGGTTTAATTCTTGGAAACTCGTGAAGGATACAATGATAATATTATAGCCGTATTCAGGGGGTGGGCAAGGGGACAATTGACTCCCCCGAAACTTTAAAAAAGAGGTTATTATTTTGCCTTGAAAGGGCAAAATAACCTATATTTTTGGGCATTTTCCCCTTCCCGAAATATATTTTGTCCTCCCCGAAATCGATTTCTGGATACGGCCGTGGATAATATCATTGTATCATAAATTATTATATAGTTGTATATGTAATTGGGAAAGCCCCATTAAAAGTACGTACTAAACTTAGGTAGCTATAACGTAGACATAACATAAAATCTATAGGTATGTGTTTTATGTATATTTAGTGGGCTAGGGTTCACTAAATAATTACATTAATACGTAGATTAAAGATTGTGTACACCACGCACACATTTATCTGCCCACCAACAAGTCTCATTTTACTTACTACGCGACACTATTATGTCTCATTGTTAAAGTGTGAGTGAGTCATGTAAATATATATATATATATATATATATCTTATTCTTAATTATTAGAACTATTGGCATTGGCATATCATTTGATGATGATGCAGTTCAAATGTGTATAATAGTAGAAGACCTGTTTAAAACTGATGTAACATCCAAGATATCAAGTTACAGTTGTACAACAATAGTTAGTAAATAATATTTAAAGGCTCTATTATCAAATGTTCTCCGTTAATAATGATCACATTATTAATCCTGTTTGAGTTGTACATGTCGCGTACTTCTGATTTATGATACCTACTGTGATACTCATATCACACCGTGTTGACACCTTTTGCCCTTCGTAAATTATGGACTCCAAACAAAATAGTGCCGAAGACTTAAAGAGTCGCCTTTATGTAGAAGAAAAGTTGGCAAGACATAAAGAAGAATTTGAGCTTGGTGAGTATTTTTTTCTGCATACATGATTAATGATTTTAATGTTTCAATTATAATAGTTAAAGGTACCGATTTGATTAAGTATTTGATTTCTTTCCTAGGAAATTCTATTGTCGCAAGAGGACAATTTGGGATTTTGTTTATGTCTGGAAGACTTTCTAATAAAACGGTGGCTACAAGACATGTGGACGAATCGGACATTTTTGATTTCTTTATAGCTCTAATGGCAGAACTGAATTCATTAAAAACACTTAATCCGCATCCGCATATACTTGGACTTATAGGCTACTACATAGATATTGGAAAAAGTATGTTTCAACCAAACTTCTCAAAAGTACTTTTAAATAATTAGGTTAATTAAAGTCTTTAATGTAATATGTGCGTTACTTTGTGATGTAAAGGAGAAGTTACCTTAGCATATGAATTTTGCTCCAATGGAAATCTTTTAAAGATGCTGAGAAACAGCCGTACATACTACCGACACATTTTCAGAAAAAATAAACCAGTTGGGCACGATAGAGGGTATAAAACCTTTTACGACTAATTAAATCAAGTTTTAGAAAAATTAAGTAATTAAATAAAAATAATACAATTTTGGAATTGCAAAATAGGGAGGTTCCAGTTATTTTAAACTTTAATAACTGGAATTTGTTAACATGGACTCTAGAACTTACGGAAGCAATGGAGTTTCTAGCTCACCATAATGTACAAAAAATCTTCTTTTATAATATCCGCTTTTCATATTGCTTATATTTTGTTTAGCTATCATTAGAAGAAAAAACAACTTAATTTTTTTTCGAATGTTAGCATGAGATCTAATTGCATATTTTTTCCATAATTCTGTTACAGATAGTACACGGAGATTTAGCAACCAGAAATATTTTAGTGACATGTAATTACAACATTAAAGTGTGCAATTTCTGTTTATCAAAGAAGCTCAGTTGCAACACTAACACTTATACACACAATTACACTAAGGTATTCAAGTGTTCAATCAAAAGATTTAATTGTATATTATTTATTCGCAATTACACAACATAATTATAAATACTGGTGTATCTGTTTGGAATGTAGTTGGTTCTTCCTATGGAATGGCTTGCTCCAGAATCACTACAAGATGAAGTATTTTCTTTCGACACCGATATTTGGAGTTATGGAATTGTTTTATGGGAAATATATTCTTTAGGCCAAGTACCATATCCATTTATCGGAACTAACGAGAATTATTTGAAATGTTTGCTTGAAGGATATAGACTTGAAAAACCTAATTGGGCAAATGATGACATGTAAGGCTCTTTTTATGATCTTTGAACTTGACTACAGCAATATTAGTAGTTTAACAAACTTTTATTTTGAAAATTACCGATAACAATAGATACCAAATTATGCTAAAATGCTGGCATCAGATTCCTAAGAAGAGACCGACCTTTTCAATCATACGAGATCTTGTGCTGCAACAATTTCACATTAATTTTTCACGTGCACAACTGAATGAGTAATCATTTGACATTTGGGCATAAAAGCTGTTACTGATTATATTACTAATGTAATGTGTGTTGTCTAAATAAATTTATTATTTTAGTAAGACTGACTATTTCCTTATTTAACCCTAGTTGACAGTTGTGGTTTCAAGTTTTGTAAACAAACCTACCAATGACGAAAGAGATAATTTATTACCTTCACTTCTCTGTACGCAATAAGTTGTTTTCATTATATTTTGTTATTTCATGTAGTTTGTTGATAACAACAGTTTAATGCAGTTAAATAACAAGAGTTTGAGAAAAGTTATGTTTCTCCTTGTTTGGATGATATCACAATGATTTTTGCATATAATATGTCTTTAGTTAAGACTCTTAACTAGAAAGCGTACTATTCCAGCTCTACTAATTTTCGGGAATTTCGTTTTGCTGTTGCTTTTAGTATTTTTGAATACATCGTATATAGGTAGTAAGTAGGTATAGTATAATGTTAAACTTGACATTAAATATACATGACATGTTTTAAGTTTTATATTAGCTAAATGTTTATAAACTTATGCATACTAGATATTATATTAATTACAGCGTGCTGAGCACTGAGCATAATATAATAATATAATATGCCTATGCATATTATGCAACACAAACCCTTACACTGTTACATTACATAGAAAGGAGAGAATACATTTATATGCTTATTTCAATGAAGTACTTATATTGTAAGAGTGTGCTTTCATTCAACTAACATAAAGATAAGGCATTCATGCTTAGGTATGCTTATCGTGTTTACCTTGTATTTCAACCCAAACTCGTGTTTTGTAAAAGGGTCCAAAATGCATTCAATATTACATGACATATTCCATTGGATATTATTATAAATCATGCTCATGCCTTTATAAAGTGAGTTATTATCAACCTTGCTTTATCTTACTTTTTTTTGTGTAAATAATCAGTTTACATGAGGGACTTTTATGAAGTTAAGTTTTAGGTTTGTATATGTAATTGTACTGAACAGTAAGGAAATAACTTAGACTCTAAAAGTTGAAAATAACATTTGTATTTTTGAACACTCGGATATTATTATTGGTCATTTCATTTCATAGCACGCTCTTAGTTTTTATAATGTAAAAGTTAACTCGAAGGGTTTAGGAAAACTACATTTATTTTCAAGCTTAAAAATAAATTGTTTGTGCATGTAAAGTTTCAATAATATGAAGAAATCACTTATTTCCAATGTCTCCACGTTTGTGGCATTAATTTTAATTTTCCAATTTTTTAATACTGCACAAATTGTGTTAGCAGACACTGCAAATTTGAATACTCTCGAATTCGTTCAAGTGGTAAGTTAAGTCTGAATTTGTTGGAAATTATTCGTTAAAATAAAAACAAATCACTGTCTCAAATTCAATCATTTATTTACCCTTATTTACTTATTTAATTAGTAATTACTAATACGCATATTTTTATTTATTTATAGTTATTCAGGCATGGCGATAGAACACCTGAATATGCATACGCATCTGATCCATATCAAAATGAGTCAACATGGACTGAAGGTTGGGGTCAGCTCACAGAAGTAAATTTTCCTTCGTCCTTTACTATTAAAATACTCAACATCTTATTATCAACTAGGTTTAATAAGTTGTCAAACTCTTTTTCATCAAGTTAACTGCTTCGTGTTTTTAACTAGATAGGAAAAATGCAAGAGTACGAATTGGGAGTTTATTTACGGCATCGATACGGGAACTTTTTAAGTGACAAGTATGAAGCAAATGAAGTCTATGTTTTAAGTTCGGATTTGGATAGAACTATTATGAGCGCGCAGGTAAATCTCGCTGGCCTTTTTCCTGTGGACAAAAACCAGACTAATTGGAATCCTGATATTAACTGGCAACCCGTGCCTTTACACACCATTGCAATGGAGGCAGACAATGTGAGTGTTTTGGAAGTTTGTTAAAGAGCAATTAGTGCAACTTTTTGATATAGTATTAGTGAAGAATAAAAATGAATTCGATTGTTGTAGATACTTCGTATGAAACGGCCATGCCCAAGATTTCATGAAATTTTTGAAGATTTCATTCACAACTCCGACATGATGAAAAAGATTAATTCTGAAAATGCAGAATTATTTAAAGACCTTAGTAAAAAAAGTGGAGAGAATATTACAACTATAATGGAGATTGATGACTTTTATGCCACTCTCCTTGTAGAAGTAAAGACATTTTTCTTGTAACAAGAATTACCTAGTCATTGGATTAAATGAAAACGATGTTGATACAACTTTTAATTTTTTTAACGCAGAAAATCCAGAACGTCACTCTTCCAGATTGGGCTCCACCGCTTTTCAATGACAGTCATTTTTTGTATCTGTATAACCTTTCATTTGCAGCTAAAACTTTAACACCAGAGCTGCAAAGATTACGATGTGGAGGATTGCTCAAATATTTGATTACAAATATTAACAATAGCATCTCCGAAGTCTCCCCTACAAAATTTTTAATGCTTTCCGGTCATGATATCACAATGGTGGATCTTTTAAATACACTCGGAGTTTATAACATGAAAATACCTTATTACGCGTCTGCTATTATGATGGAATTGCACAGGGACTTAAATAGTACTGCTAATGAAGACAAGTTCTATTTCAATGTAGGATTTTACGATAAAATCTCTACTACTGTATACTGTAATATTTTTTATAAAGAAATGTGACCTACACTGTTATGCAAATTAACTTTTATTACAGCTGTATCTTAGAAATGACAGTAGCAGAGAAGATTCTTACAAATTGACACTTCCTAATTGTGATTTTAATTGTCCGCTGGATACCGTGTTTGCAAAACTCAATCCCATTATTCCTGATGACTGGGATGCTGAATGCCAAGCATTAAACCACTCCGAAGATTTTTCATGGCTTGGTAATTCATTTCTGACAAAACTTACTCCATAGGTACCACAAAATCCAGTTTTGTACAAAACATTGACTTTTAATTTAAAAATTGATTGCAGCAATTTTAGCTATTGGTTTAGCAAGCGCGATCTTTTGCGGCCTTCTTCTAGCTTCTGGATTACTACTCTGCAAAAAGATAAATCAGAATAAAGGAAATCGAAGAGGATATGAACAGTATTAGAGCTTTAATACTAAATTGTTAACCACACACTTTAAGCCGATATAGTATACATCTACTAGAGTAATCAATTGGCTTAGTTATATGTTAAAATTACTTTGATTCATTCAAATGGGTACGTTCTACCACGAGAATTTTTGATTTGGTTCCATTTCCGAATGCATGAACTGTATGAACATGGTTGAATTGATAAGAATGATTTTACCGTTTCTGTACATTCAGAGCCTTTTTCACTTGCGACAAATCATTTTTAGTTTTTAAGTTGAGTGACTGAATCCTATTTCTTAGGGATGCGAGTTTTTTAATACTTTTGTTTTGACAAAGTGTATACATACTTAATGATCTACTGCAATAAAATTTCCCATCTTTGAAATTATTGTGCTAGCTATGTGATATACTTTTATGAATGAATCGACCTAAAATATTTATACGATTTCAATTGATTGTTAAAGATTTCAAAAAATAATATTATTAAAGTTTCTAAATTACATATAGGTATACCTATAATATATTAAGTATGTAATTTTTTATATGTATGCCTATAGTATGTATGTATGTAGTAATGAATAAGGATAATAGTTTTGAAGTGCTTGTAATAAGACTTTCTGAAATAATCCCATAATAATATATGAAATTATACATAACAGTTAACTTTGCTATAAAAGAATTTCAATGAAAAATTGAACTCTAGCCATACAAGTAATTTTCATCTATAACGCTGTAGTTATTGTTTATTGTACACAGCATGAATGTGAACATCCAGATTTTTATAACTCACTATATTACGACAACTAACACGTTTTAATCAGTACATTTTTACAGTTGCAAAAGTAAAAAAATAATTAATCCATTCTACCACATTGTTTCCCTAATAATTATTATTTAGAATTACGTAACTAACTATTTCTAAAATGAATACATAGTATTGAATATACAGTACAGACAAAGTTGCACTAAGCTGGTAGATTTTTATTTTGCTGTGTCCGTGCCTGTTTATTTGCCGTAACCCTTGTGTCCATAACTGAAAATATAAAGTATACAAATTACTATTTATGCTGCTCACAAACTTAATGGACAAATTTCTCAAAGAATGAAACTTAGAATCTTACCCTCCACCGCCACCATGTCCACCACCGCCTCCGTATCCTTTGTGTCCGTATCCTCTGAAAAATTGAATAAAATATAGGTATGAGTTGAAAGAGCAATAATAAATTTTTTGAGAGATTATAATGTGATTTTACCCTCCACCGCCACCGTGTCCACCACCGCCTCCGTATCCTTTGTGTCCGTATCCTCTGAAAAATTGAATAAAATATAGGTATGAGTTGAAAGAGCAATAATAAATTTTTTGAGAGATTATAATGTAATTTTACCCTCCACCGCCACCGTGTCCACCACCGCCTCCGTATCCTTTGTGTCCGTATCCTCCTCCTCTGAAAAATAAAGAGTACATGAATACTTTGAAATAAGGTAAAAAACCTATATGAATAATTAAGCAGGTTTTATAAAGGCTAGTGAATATTCAAGGTGAAACTAATTCGTACCCTCCTCCTCCTCCATGTCCGTAGCCCTTTCCATGTCCCCTGGCAAAATAAAAATACATTTTTGTTCACCCAACAATACTTGTTAATAAATATCTAAAATGAAGTAAAGAGATCCGAATATATTTACCCTCCACCACCACCTCCATGCCCGTATCCTCTGAAATAATAGAATATAAAATTTTCATTAACATTTATTAACTAATTATATTAATGAAATAAATATATGTTGCACATATGGTTTGAAAAATTACCCTCCGCCACCTCCATGACCATACCTGGTTGAAACATTCAAAATTTAAATTAGTAAACCGAAGTACTGAAAATATTTAAAAAAATAAAAATAAAAAATAAAGTTTTATATAGAGTTTGTCAATTACCCTCCAGCTTGACTGAGGTGGACGCAAATGCACAACACGATCACTGCAGCAAGCTAAATTGTAAAAATAATATTAGGAAAAATAAATTACAAAAATACACTGAATCGTTGGGTACAATAAAGACTCATGAAATCACTCTTACCAGCACATAAATTTTCTGAGCCATTTCGATTAATAAAAATAAATTTTCTGAAGCTTATTCAAAATTCTTAGAATTTCAATAAGATTGATATTTCTCCAAATATTTCAAAACAAATGTTCTACTGGTAGTTGTTGTTCTGAGTTGAGTAACTTAGCGAATGATAAACTCGAGATGAGTTCAAGCCTTTAAATATGCTATGGGCTAGCTGAGAAATTCAGAAAAAGGGAAATCACTACGCTCCATTGATCATTAGCGATATAATTGGAATGTATGCAATGTACCTTAAGCTTTAGTATTAGTAAAAATGATGACAAGGTAGTGTCTTAGACACCGAGCTACCTGTTGCTCTTACAATAATTTTCCATTCTACTTACATTCTCATTCTTTGCTCCATAGATCTGCTCCTACAGTGTCACACAAATACTAAAGTGAAACGTATTATATTATTGAAGTTGTCTTATGTCATGTTTTCATAATATTTTGCTTCCTTTACAGTAGAAAAGGTGCTTAAAAACTTATAAAAAGACACGACAGAGCGTCAACCCTATATACTCCTGTAACTTACCTTACTTCACATTCTGTATTCTGCACTATTCTTATAATATATAGATTGAATAAAATATGCAATAGACATCGCGACATGGGGTAAACCGATCAGAGACACTAAAAGCTCATAACACAACAGTAGATGAACTTAGCGATTCTCATTCATGTCTTCCTATTCCTGCTTCCATTATTATCCATCCTGCTATTTCGAGTATACATAGTAGCATTTCGAGCTCAACTAACTAAGTCTTTAAGGCTCTTCACAGACATAGTCACCATTCATGTAGCTCTTAAACAATTTTGCACCAAAAATTGCTTCATGTACTACAAATACAGCCTGTCAAACCGTGTCGGAGCAAATCATCATCATCATCACAGGTTCTCTTCTCTGCTGTAAAGCAAATCCTACCACGTCTAGACGTCTCTCTGCCTCTAAAGTCTCTTTAGGTACATACACGTCTCTTTCCTCCTTCCGGATCATATTGTAAATTGCTGACATAATGGTGCCATAAACACAACTACAACTATCTATGCGGCTACTTATACAGTACACTCAGCAGACTAACAGCGTCTTTAAGTAGCATACATCGTAAAGCATACCTACCTAGAGGAATATTGCACATAATTACAATACCATTACTGCCGTTATGCGAGGAATAGCAGTGAATAAAAAATATAAATATATATAGGTTGTATGCAAAAGCTCAAATATCTACCTACTGCAGAGATACCTACTCAAATCATTGCTAAACCATACTAATAATAAGTAAATGCTAGCATTTTCTTCATTTCAAACTGTTGCAAATCGGTTCAGTCAGAGATATCATTATTGTTATGAAATTGTAAGTTAATAATATTCGAATGTATTTTAAATGCTTGTAAATTAAACACAGTAGAGGTAGGTAAGCATTTTTCGTATCATTTCCTAGTGGTTGTGTACTATCAGAAAATGTTAATGCAAGTATTGTAAAAATAGCAACTTACTTACATTGCTGTAATTTGTAATGTATACAATGCAGTAATATTACAGCAAAGCAAGATACAATTTTGTGTGTAGTAAACCATAGATATTGCCACCTAACTTACACGTAGAATGTATACCGTGAGAAATTATCATGCTGCGATTGAGTTGCTTGAGATTTGAGAATTGAGAATGAGTTACTTGAAGCGTCAAGCAGAAATTTTTGCGTTTAACTTACATTGGATATGGTATCTGATGGGGTTGACATGCAATTGACGTGTATAAATACTAATTCGTCGCCCTACATACATATAATCATACGATCAATCGACTGGACAAATACGGACATGACTGTGGGAAATTAATTATATTACCTCTATAAGTTAGTATGCGTATGTACTGACACGTATACATTTAGTAAATGCGTTATGCTAGCTACTTCTAACACAATTACACGAAAATTCCAGTTGACAATACATATAATAACTGCAATAAATGTGATTACTAAACGGAGATTCAGAAACAGGCCAACGAGTACACTTATAATAATTATGCATTTGGAAACTATTTCTTCAATGCTACGCATAATGTCTAACTCTATAAAAAAGTGTTGTCATGTTCTGCTCATAAACAATTGGGTGACTCATATACTACTTGACAGATCTCAAAACAATAAATTATGCTTGGGCTGGCTGATTGAATAAATCTCAAGTTTCACAAATTGGAGTTGTTTTGAAAGACTTGGATTCACATGGAGCATTAACTCTCTTATTGCATGAAGGGATTACTTATGTCAAAGCTCACTAGACTCGGATCTTTTAAACAAAACTGATAAAACCACAATTAGAGTACGTACCCGTATATTTGCTTTTAAAAAACGTGCTCATAGATACTACACCTATACCTAAACAATATGTATAAAATGTATGGTATTAAAAAATATGCAGAATATAATTGTTGCAAATAAAGATCATTAATTCCGCAACAAAGTAATTGCATAACAAACGAAAATAAAATTTATTTAATTTATAATTTTAATAATTAATTAATTAATTAATTAACTTATCAAATTGTACATACATTACCTGCTACTATTAATGATTTTTTTAGCCATACCTTTTTATTGATGATACCATATTATTATGCCTGGTAGATCAAACATGTTGTTCTAGACACTAGAAGTGCAGCAAAAATATACCGAGAATATCTACATAATAATTATAATTACTAATAAATTAAACATAAACTATTATACCTCCTAAATACCTAAATAGGTATGCTTAAAGCTAAAAAGGTATGCAAAAACAACATTTATATTGAAATATTTAGCTTATCTGAATTCAACCATTATCTACAAAGACAATATTGTGTTGTATCAATATAATAACAGTACATATAATACCTAGAAATACGCAAGTTTAGACGTTCATTTATCAACTTTCTGCATTTATAATTGTGTTCATTATCTACTACAAAGGATTCTGTAAGCAAGCGGATATGTGTGAGTGTGGGATAGATTTTATGGGTAATCATTATTTCACCTTATCAATTCTAAACAACTCATTAGGTTTCTTTTTCACATTGCTAACCAGCAGAGAGGATATCTGAGAACTGCAACGAGAATTAAATCTGAAATGAAAATTTTCTATTTGTTAAATTGTGTAACACGATTCACGTAATGCTAATTGTAATACATGTATGGATGATGGAGCGGGTGATATTATTACTATGTATTACTACAACAATAATATTCCATTTGGCTAGTCCTATAACAAGCCTCATCGGAAAAAACTAAGAGAAATTTGATACATTGGTTTAAGAGTCAATATACCTACAAAGCATTACTTCCATGTACTTTCTTATTTAATAAGGCTGCCACTGTGTTTACATATTATTTAGATAATGTCAACTGATATGGACCTTCCGATTCACATTTGCCTGTATTCTTCCTTCTTCTAAATTCTTATGTCCATTCGACCTGCATGCTTCGTCTTTACTTTAGTTCGACATAACACGCAACATACAGCAAATATATTCCATACATATGCATATGCATGTAACATCCTTTTTATTTTCAGTTTATATTCATGCAACACTCCAAGGCCAGCGATTTGCTTGGCTGAACTGGACTTTGCAGAACTGGCTCCAACGATAATCTCCGTAGAACTCATTCTATTCCTATTTTTTTAGTGGTGAGTATCTGTGTACTTTCTGCTTCAATAACCACGAGTTCATTTACCACTCTGTGTGTATAAAACATACTGACATTTTTAGAAGCAAGATAAAAACTTAACTGTCAGTTTGCTGGAATTTGGTGTCACAGCCATATACTGTATGTTTCTGTAGCATCGCGTGAGTCGAAGTTCCGTACTGATTTATTCGTGTAGCGAGTCACGCTGTTATTGATTCTACAAACAATCTTACAAATTAGAGTAGTATAGTGTCAAAGTTATTTGGAAAATTATCCAACTTTTACTCCAACTTTTAGTGTATGTGACTTGTGAATTTAAATAACATCACTGAATCATAATGAGGGTTTTCGCAGTGTGTATTGTATTAATTGCATTTACATTAGATTGCTCCTCTGGGTTTTCTCACAAAAGCATTTACCCAAAACCAAAACGGAGAACAGCACAGGACCTCAATAAGGATATGCTTGGGAGTGACCCTTTGATTTTGACCCCTTATATCAATGCAGGAAAAATTGATGAAGCTCAGAATTTGGCTCTAGTGACTAATTTGACAGATGTTGTGAGCTACAGTGGATATCTCACTGTAAACCCAAAGTACAACTCCAACATGTACTTTTGGTTCTTTCCTGCTGCTGTAAGCCCCTTTTGCATGCAAATGTCTAACTTCTTGAGTTCATTTTTCATTTTTTAGTTTGGTATATAATTATTTGCTTTGCATTATTTAGTTTAATCCAGAGAAAGCACCTGTCCTTGTTTGGCTTCAAGGTGGTCCGGGCGGATCCTCGCTTTATGGCTTATTTTTCGAAAATGGACCTTTCATAGTAGATTCTGAGCTAAATCTGCAATTCAGAACCACATCATGGTCACTAACGCATTCAGTAATATACTTCGATAATCCAGTAGGAACAGGTATGTAATATTTTCCAATAATTGCAAATTAATTCAATGCATACAATACTTAAGTAAAGGTAAATTCTGACGAGTGAGTGACATCACTAAATTAATGACAGTACATATTGCATTGGCAATAGATACCTAATAAAATGTATGCCTAGAGTGTACATTCTGTCCATCCAAAAAGCTATTAAATATGCAGCACTCGTAACCTCGCTATTAAATATTACCTATATAATAGGCACATCGCATCGGCACATTATTAGCGGAGAAGTGCCTATTTCACGTTTGCACATGTGCATGTATGTATTGGTATTGTAATGTAATGTTTTGTAATGTATTTGAGTGCAAATAACTTTTCACATCATGCCCGTATTCAGGGGGTGGGCAAACGGGCAATTGCCTCCCCCGAAATCTCAAAACAAGGAGTTATTTTCCCCTGAAGGGGCAAAATAATCTCTTTTTTGTGCATTTTGCCCTCCCCGAAATCGATTTTTGGATACGGCCGTGTTTCACATTGTACTTTTTTAAAATTAAAATACTGTAATAAGTCACATTTAAAATTTGGTGATAAGTTTTTGATAATACCATTAGCAATTTCATTCGAATGGTATTTAGAATATGTATGCAAAGTCGCTTTTCACAAATAAAAACATTGTATGAAAGATACCCCTTAGGCACCTACATAAAATTAACCTCGTATGAAATGTTATTAGGATTTAGTTACACGGAAGACGACAAGGGATATGCGAGAACAGAGGAGGATGTAGCAAACGATCTTTACAGTGCCATTACCCAATTTTTCACTCTCTTTCCTCAATACAAAGATAGAAGCTTTTATATAACTGGAGAATCGTATGCTGGTAAAACATCTTATTCGCTCTACTTTCTTAAAATAAATTGTCATTTAAACATATTTGTGATCATAATTGCATAATGTTCTATATAAAATTCAATTGTCCATTGTAGGGAAATACGTACCAGCAATATCATACAAAATCCACACAGAAAATAATTTGTCGCCAAAAGTTAAAATAAATTTTAAAGGTATGGCTATTGGAGATGGATTCTCAGATCCAGAAAACATGCTCAACTACGGCGAATACTTGTACAGTATTGGTTTGATTGACTACAATCAAAGACTTCATTTCGAACATCAAGAAGAACTAGCTAGAGGATTTATAAGGAATCAACAATGGATGGATGCATTTAATGTAAGTCCTTCAAATCCGAAATTGAAAATAAACATAATTACCTGCGTACACAAATTGTTTGAATTAATTGATATGATATTCACCTCAATGTATGATTTATGTAACAAAACATTTTAAAATATACATTTTATCGTTTGTGGATACATAGACGATTGATACATTGATGGATGGTGATTTGCACCCCTACCCTTCGTATTTTAAGAATTGCACTGGATTGGATTTCTACTTTAATTTCTTGGTTGCTGCATCACCTCCAGATGAAAATTATTATATGTCATTCTTAGAGCAACCTTACGTACGAAGAGCGCTTCATGTTGGAAATAAACCTTATAATGATGGTGCAAAAGTCGAAACCCATTTACGGGAAGATATGTACAAATCCGTTGCATCTTGGATAGCTGAACTGTTGGATGCTAAAGAAAAATATCAAGTCTTAATTTACAGCGGTCAGCTGGACATTATTGTGGCCAATATATTGACAGACAACTTTTTGAGGAAATTACAGTGGCATGGATCTCAAGATTTTGCTGCGGCTGATAGGAATATCTGGAGAGTAGGTAAGGATGTTGCTGGATATGTTAAGGTTACAGATAACCTGACTTATCTTTTAGTCCGAAATGCTGGACATATGATTCCACATGATCAACCCAAGTGGAGTTTTGATATGATCAATCGCTTCACAGCAGGAAAACCTTTTGCAAAAGTAAATAAATAAAACACCCATGTCCATAAGTCTTTGTCTTTTGTGTATTCTGTGTAAAGTGAGTCCACCTTCTGACCCGCGCCTGGCAGTACCTATATAAATATATGTTACAATTTGGGATAATATTTCGTTGTCTATGTATTTCTAAAAGAAAATTAAACTACACACAAACATGTTTTCATTTATACGTGTGCACCGAGTTAATTTTGTTATTATGGCATATCACATGTATGCGTACCATTCTTTATTTAAAAATTGACAAAAATGTTTAGTGTCTAATTAATAATAACAATTTTACAATCAGAACTTTTTTTTAAAAAAAGTAGTCACATATTATGTAAAAATCACATTCTATTTATTGAATTACTATTAATAAGACATAATAAAATTAACGATAAATAATTATAAGTATATTATGTGATGAAAGTGATGATAAAGGAGAACGTATGTATGTATGTATGTATGTCAATTTTATTCAAGTGTCAAGATATCTCAGTACAAAAAGTATTGGTCTCCCTCAATCAGACACCGAGAACACAATTCGGGTTGAATAATGCTCTACTCCAAGTTACAGTCCGAGTCGTAAACGTAAAGTCTACATGGCGAAAGGCCTTCCTGTTCGATTCGGACCAATTTCAAAATACGAGTCCCTTAATTATGACCTCAGGTAGGGTTGCAAAAAAATTTATCGTCTAGTTTGACCGCTGCAGCAGGTCACTGAAAGTCAAGTATATGAAAATCTCAAAGTTACTATAGTATAACTTTTAAAAGTAGGCGGAAAACACTGTGAATTCTCACTTTAGCAATCTAAAGGGTTAGATAATTAAGATAATTAACAATTAAGTTAGTTACTAATTGACTTGACAACACCCCCGCCAGCTAACTTCGCATATTTGTTTTCCGCCTACTTTTAAAAGTTATACTATAATTCAAAAAAGTTATGACTACACGAATCTTAATCCTTAGTGACCTATAGAACATATTATGCAATGCTCAAATTGAATTTAAAATTCCAACTTGACCTCCAGAGGTAATTCATATAAGCTGGGGTCAGGCAGGCCTTCGCTGTTCGATTTGACTGAAAGTTTGTAAAAAGTTTCCCATTGGCCTCCTGATAAATGTTGAGTAGGGCACGAAAAAACTCTATCGCGTAGTTTGACCTCTGTATGTTGGTGCTTGTATCAACATTAATTTCAGCCTATACTTGAGACTCCGTGACCTGTAGTAATTATCATAATATTTTGTATTTCAGTGGTAACAAATTGATTGCTTGGAAAATATGAAGCCGGCAATTTATTTTGTGGGAAATTAGAGGTTGGCAACTAGGTTTTCCGGGAAACATGCTTTTCGAACAATCAATGGGTCGGCAACGAGGTTTTCCGGAAAATTAGGAATTTTTTGCACCAACATATTCACTATGAACACAACACAACTTGTTCAACTCTACCTCAACCACATTTTTACATCGTTTACAAGGGTTTATTGTTTCTGTGTTACACGAATTCTTTGTTTCACGAATTCTGTGTTACACGAATTCTTTGTTACACGAATTCTTTGTTACACGAATTCTTTGTCTTCTTTGTTCCTTTTCAGAGGTGTAGCTTATCGTTCCAAGACCTCCATGTGCCTTCGGCGTACTCGGGGAACATGGGCAGGGCCAAACTGCCAAAGAAAATGCGCCATCTCTATTCTGTGCCGAACTTCCATTGTGCATCGAATCATCGAACAGGCCGAACCCGAAAGGCACATGACATGGCACATACATATACATGGAGGTCTGGAACGATAGACACACTAATTCTTTGTTCTACTTTGTTCCTCCCAATACAAAACTGCGGCAATTTACAAATATTGATATTTCAATGATTTCATTCGTTCGTCTGTTTTGTTGGTCGTCGTCTTCGTCGTATTACTTTTCAACACATGCTTATAATTGTTGATTGTTGATTGTGATTTGTGATTTCATTATAACTGCTGATTTATTAGTAGTACAGTATTTTTTTAATACTAAATAAATAATTAACAACAACAGTTTCTCTCTCATATTCTCCGATGTTGAAGGAAATCTCCTGTCGTCTTCTGTGATCCAACCTTTAACTACTGAAAATAGATTTGGTGGAACAGTGTTTCAGATATCAGAAGAACCTCCTGAATTTTTATCGAAGGTTGAAGATGTATTTCCTTATATTCAATATTTGCTAATTTTTTTAACTTTTTCTAATTTTATACCCATTGACAATTTTAAATTGTCACGATTCAAGATATTATTATTACTGTTGACCAAGGTAAAAATGTCATTATAAATTTTAACTAATTTGAGCAAAAATCAACTTATAAGCGAAAAATTTCGCGATTTAGGGCGCTTTCGTGCCCAAAATAACCTATTTTTTGAGATTTCGGGGGGGGGGGGTCTTACGCAAGATATATCCCATAGTAACAATCAGGTAGTCTGAGATGGAATTGTTTTTAAATAACTTTTTGTTTTTGCACTTG
>JAQFYB010003567.1:0-18972 GCA_034694085.1 Pogonognathellus longicornis | reverse complement strand
CGGTAAACCAATGCCGATGATATTTCGACCTTCCAACGAATAAACGACATCGGCCCGATATTGTGTGCGAGTAGGGTCTCACCTTGTTTATATGCATACAATTATCCAGTTCTCCTGCTTCGTGGTCTTGTCATTTATTGTTGTGGTGCATCCATTACTAAACGCTCTTACTACATTTCGTATCACCACTGTGTCTCATATAAACTTTATTGTGCATTTTACAAGAAAGTGTACACCTAGTATATATAGTAGCAGGTACACATACTATCAAATGCTCTTGAACTTATAAGGACTCTTCTAGTTGCCATTTTTGGCTTGACTCTGCTTGGATTGCATATTCAGTATCCAGTCCTTCTATTTACAAATCTAGTAGGACGAGACTCTGGAGCATGTTTTCAATATAACATGCTATTTAAAAAATGTTTGTTTTTTGCTACGAGAATCCCAAAGCCCACTTTTGTCTACTTGAGTTTTGTTGATTGTTGATGCCTTCTCCCTCTTCAAGATTGTAGATTTGTTTGCCTTGATATAAATATCCAGCATTAGTAGATACAACATGGATACATACTGCATTATGCATGCAACTTCATATGTATATGTAGAGTAGGTAGGCGCTGAGATTATTGGCTTACTTTAGTCAGGCCAGCTTAAATTGTATACGCCAAGACAACTTAGCCTTAATCCGGAGCTACTGCACATTCTACCTAGTATGTAGTAGATCACTGGCTTATTGCCTTCTACGTCTACCTATGATTCAGAGATAATAATGTGAACATGCATAATAGATGAGCATAAGGGTTTTAGACTACTCTAGAGTCTGGTATAATATATCACTGACAAAGCTAAAGGTACCATGTAGCAGAAGTGCTATAGCTTTGTGTTCCATCTTACATTCATTCACTCGATTAGAGCTGGCAGATTGTACTTCAGATAAATAGAACACTGCCTCGACATTATTGTCGCTTTGCTATGAAAACAACTAGCAAAAACCTTTAGAAATCGCTTTAAAAATTTGTATTCTACGAATGGGCCAACATTTTCAAAAGGACATTTCAGACATTCTCAGAAGAATTGATTAGGTATTTGAATAGTTTTCGTTTGCTGACGCATTCAAGCCAAAACAGAAGGTGGTTGTGTTTCTGTGGAACATTTGGCAAAATTAAAGTCAGCAGCTTACCACAATATTATTTTGGAGAATACTGACGTAAGCAAAAGGAGTCAACAAACCATAACCCAATCAGAATCATAAGACTGTCATAACTTTCGGGATTCCTTTGTTTTTCTTTCAGATTAAGGCTTCTGTATGTATAATTATTTCATACAATCCCTATTCCACTTTCTGTCTACTCAGACATTAGATAGGACGTACAATTTTACAAATTGTAGATATTTACCCAGGTACAGTTAGGGTGAAGGTAAAATATAAGTATGGACTATTTGTATTAGCATCAGTGTGCTATTTTCATCACGTTAGTTGTAATCTAACCCCAATATTATATGTAACCAAAAGTGCATTTCATTATTAAAGAAATGTTTACACATGGATATCACACAGAAAGCATTCACATTGTGTTTGCTGAGCATTATGTTGCTATTTACAATGTTTCACCACTAATAAAAGTTTAAATGATGTTCACTAACAATGTAGTAATCCTATACATAGGTAAAGTCCATTTTGAATCATGAAGCATAAATTGAAAGATGATGCAAATATTATTTAAGTGATAGTGATCGTTGAGAGATTCTCTTTGAATTCTAATAGTACTATTGCAAACAGACAATCCTGTCACTTTCTCTTCATTAAAATTTCCTTCTATAAATGCATATTGGTTTTTATGGATTATACGAAGCAATGATTTGACATGTCTGACACATTCATATAGGTAGTGACTGAATGGAGGTCGACCTCTGCTCTGCACCTACATATCTACACAGACAAACCAATAGCTTCGTAGCAATCAATTAATTGACTAATTTACATGTTCCCGATGAGCCGAGAATCAAAGAAATAGCAACAGCAATGAAAGTGACAACGACAGGGTGAGTGACTCGGCAGATTTGTTCTATTTGTAGTTGTTTTGAAAAGAAGTGCTCCTCCCATTAATAGTCGATGTCAACTTGAGTCAATTCTTTGACGAAGTGTTATACAGTCGTAGTGTGACTAGTGATTTGATTACATGCAAATTTGTAAATATTATGTAACACAAATGCACCTTGTTGTTGCATCACATCATACACTACACCGGAATGCTAATAACTTTGACACACACACACAACACATGTTCATACATTATATACCGTACATGCTAAACTATGGGTGATAAATAAAGTACGCTTTATGCACACATGCGATTATCCATGCAATCACATAGTGGCAGTAAATGAAAATTGCATTTCAATTAATTTATGTTCGTTCCCATGTAATATGTACACATGAATCAAATGCACAGAAGAGCATCAGCAGCTTTAACCGTATGTATACGCTTTGTATGAAACCATATGCTACCCAAATAAGCAGAATTTCTCAATAAAATATTATCTCTTGGATCTTTTCCTTTATGTTTTACAATTTGTGTATTTATAGTAGTATAGACTCATTGTCGGTTTGTAAACACACACAGGGCACCAAGTTCCACAACAACACAAACGACTACATACCCCTGTTTACATGTACTACGTTGTTCTTTGCAATCCCTACTGTTTGTAAACCTATAAAATGCAAACTGTTTAATAAATACAGGGATGTAAACACTAGTAGGAAACACATGTATAGTTGAGAGGAAAGATAAAACAGTGAGTAGTAATGTTATAATCACCTCACCGTACTTGAAACCATATGAATGCTCATGTCATACATAATAATAATAATATTGTTTTGTGGTAGGCAATTCAATGTTCATCTGATTTGCTTGCTTAGAATTGATTAAATTATGATTAAGGAATCAGCATTCGTCCTTACAAACTTCAAATGAGCAATGAATAAATATATAGCCCTACTATTCACATTTGCAAAATGCTTTGCGCCCTGCGGTCCAGCCGGATTACCTTCCTTTGTCAAATGTATAATATGTAATGTATATTTAGTCGTTGTCTGTACTTGTGCACTAAACTCGCTGTAGCCTTGCCGTTTGGCTTCAGTTGGCCTGTTTGGGCTTCCTTCGCCTTTGCAGACGTACACTACTAATTCAATTTCGGAAACCAATCTCTTCATATGTACACAGTGTTCATTATATGCATATATAGGTGTATGTATAAGTAGATACACAGAAAAGTGGTTTGTTGCAGTAGAAAGAAACAAGACAACAAACGATACTATGCTCTACACTTCTTAAGCACGAAAGTAAATCTCATTTATAAATGCATTCTATACACAAAGGTACAACACAGCTAATAAAATATGCTCAGACATAATTTATTAAGTTTTGTGGCATAATACATACAGAGCCGTTGCAAACAACGTCACAGAAGCATTCACCTGAACCTACTTCACCTTTATATGGTCTTGCAATCCCTATAAATATAAATATTATATTATAACAAACATGAGTTGCACTTCTACAGGTTCCCCTTGAAATACACATGCACAATAGTGCAATTTCATGAATATAGAATGAGAATTCAGTCTTACAGCTGCACTACTACTAGGAAAGAAACCTACTTAGCAATTGTATGAGAATGAGAATGCATCTGATTGCAAGTCTTGGCAGTCAATGAAACAACATGGACCAAGTGGACCTCAATTGTCATGTATTGTTGCAGTCTCTTGTGTTGCTGATCGAAATACTAATTTTTAAATAACGTTACAAACGTTTCGTGAGAAGTTGACTGATTTTAGAATAACGAGCTGTTTTAAATACGAAGAAAGAATCACAAGAAATCACAGAGAACCTGTGTTTAAGAGAATAAATAATAAATAGAACTGGTATAGGAAGTTATGGGTGGAATTAATTTCCCAATTCATACGAAAAAAATATCGATTAGTTTAAAAGACTGGGTTGACCCAATCTTTTAAAATATTATTGTAATTTTCTTGTAATGAGTAAGCACATGCACGAAATTCGTTTTTATGAAGGCCGACACGAGACACTACACTATTTCTATGTGTTGAAGCATTTTGGTATATGACTACTTCAGACACTTGTATAGTAGTCTTATCAGGAATAAATCACGCTGCTTTGTTTAGGTAGGTCGTTTATAGTCTAATGTCTAGTCAAACTGCTGTATCTGGTTTATAGTTAGTATTCTGTCTAAAAACCATCAGATAGGTTTATCAAGACTGTATAGCAAAGCTACCGAGATTCATGAACACGAAGAAACGATTAATCATGTACTCATTATTATCGAGTTAGCTTCGAAAGCACACTATACCATTGAAGCACACAAGTTTGCATATCTATACACTGGAAATCTATATTCGCACTTGTGTATGGAAATTCCTTTGAGATTAATTCACAAAGTTTTCATTTTCCTGTGGTACACAGCTCACAACTTACAATTAGATTAGTGTGATCCACCATTTTCCGTATTTTGCAGCATATTTTTTGAAGCTTTAAATTCGCCTTCTTTAACCTTAGGGCCACTTTTGTGTACGTTGCCAATGTAGGTATTAGTTTACTGATTGTGATTAGGTAGTGCAGAATGAATGAATTGAATAGTCGTGCGTAAAACTTCATATTAAATTATTTCAATTATTTCTTTCAGTTTATACATCGAATAAAATACAGATATGCAGCTACAGACTATCAGACTACTGTACTAAACTTCATAGTTGTTGTGTCTCATATAACACACACCTACTTCGGTACTGGTGATTAGTCATAAGTGAACTTGAATTGCAAAGCATCGACAGAAAGTATTTGGGTTAACGTGTGTCCACTACACTGTCCACAATGGAAATTGTTATGTGCAAGTGTAGTATTCAACTCTGAGCAACACCAGTCAAAACAAGAAAGAAACACATCCAGAAACAAGCTCAGACTTGTATACAGAATCTGAGCAATGCATATTGCATTCTATAGGTGCATTATTGCTTTTAACTTGACATTGCGATAGAAATATTCGATTTACAACTTCCAATGAGAATGTACACATTAAAGCAATTTGCAATTGTGGGTTATGTGCGTGAATGGAGTATTCTATCACTATATTTTCTCCTATCAATTTTGCAAACGCTTTTTGAGGTTAGTCATGTCAGTATCAGGTTGAAGTTGAAGTTGAAGAGCATGCTACATTGATAGCTCGGTTAGGTTAAATGTTCCTACATGTTAGGCTATGTCTATAGATTATACACAGGTATACACATAAGTAGTAGTAGACTACAAAAAATAACAATATTAGAAACTTGCCGAAATTGATAAATTATATGTTGTAGAAAGGAAATAAGAATATTACCCTATAGGTACACAAAGAGAAGAACTGACTAGACTCCATTATAATAAAACTCCATTAATTAGCCCCTCCTTTTCTCATTACGGAAAACAATAAAAACTTATAGGAAGATAGCAATCCAATATCATCAAAAGTATAAGGAATATCAAGTCAATCGATACAGCATCAAGGTAGTCAATTGGATTCTCTAATTTCACAAACATATATGCTATGACTTATGAGGTATCTCCATGAATGAGATACATATTTTAAACCAGACTGGTTTATGCATTCGAGTTGAAGTATTTAGTTATATTGCACGAGTTTCTCCTTAGTAGTAACTACAAAGATATTTGTAAATACTCCACACACTTCAATCTTTAATCAGGAAAGACACGACGCACACGGTTTGACCAACAAGATAAAGGACACAATGTTCCTCATTATTTCTCGAATTTATGTTTATTTCCGTTTTATAATGATATGTACTATAGGAAGGATCGACTCTTCTAATGGATGCTTCGATAATGTTTTCGAAACCAACATTTTAGGCACTTTAGAGAATAATGTTTGATAAAACTAAAGCGTTTTGTTTTATCAGTTTTCTTCATATATTCAACTGACACATTACTCGAACGCGAATATTATGTGTAGGTAGATATACCAATACATACACATATTAATTCCAGAATGCAACAGTGGTACCACTATCAAATAAAACTACGGCAATCATAGCGAGACAGAAAGTTCATGACCAAAAGGAAATAGCAAAACATATTTGTACTAGAGAGCTTTGCAAGTATGAATGCAATTATTCTGTAAAGTCATTTAGAGCAAAGTAGCAATCATTAACAGTAAGATTAAAAAGTGAAGCTGCCGTATTCATATTGACAGAGTCGTTTGTAAGTTATGACCTGTTAAGGATCTGAATGAATTGCTCTGATTTCATTTCTAAAGGTTGATAAGGTAATATATCATAGTTGTGCAATTATATTTAATCCTTCGTAATTGCTAATGTTTAAACAAAGGTATAGTCGCCTATTGCCTGTGTACTATAGAAGCTATGTACGTGTCACTCCCTTTTTGTTAAACATATAGTAGTAGCATCTGAATTAAATGCATAATGATACATAACTGTTAAATGAATCTGAATATAAATCTGAATCATTAGCAAAGGCCTTTACAAAGATAATAAAAGAATTATCTATTGCTTTAATGGAGGTGCTTTATATGAATGCATTCAGGGGCAATCAATAATGTTACATCATGAATGTTCAGAATTGGATTTATTTATTCCAAGAGCTTGTGATTCAAGGGAAGTAGGAAAACGGAAGAGCAAAACAAAACAAACAACGACAGGATCCATAGGCCAAGTAGATTAAGATGTTCTGAGTAATAATGATTGGAGTGGTTCTAGTAAGTTAATAAGAAAAAAGCCGATAAACTCATCATTTAGTGAGAATGTTGCTTTGAGCTATGTAATTCAATGTAATGAGATGTCCAGGAGATGATTGCCCATGTAATATACATAGCGGTTTCCTTGAATATACACAACAAAAAGTTAATAAAGCAACTAACTCAACAGAGCATAAAAGCACGGTCTATATAAATGCATAAAGAAGATATTTGAATTACGTAGCATACGGGCTAATGCCAATCTAAGAGTTTGCTATCGTTTTTCAGTGAAGTTCCATAAGTCTTCAGGCCAGAGAGAGCCGCAGTGAGAGAGTCTGACAAATCGTAGAGCAATGTGAGTGAGACAAGCATGTAGAAGCTTTGAGAATGTGTCTATGTCTTTTCAGTTAAATAAGTTGAGAGTTGGACGAAGCCGTCTTAGCTCTTAACTGAATAATGCGATTAGAGTGTTCAAAGTGAAGGAAGTGAGAAAAAAATCCTTGATTGATGACCAGAGCAGAATCATTTAACAAAAGTGCAGCGAATGCATTCAATTCGTAACTCATTCATTAAAAGCACTCCCATACACACTACATACGACTTTAGCAAACGAACAAGGTTCATTATCTCGTGGATATGTATTTAATTTTACACCAGTGCCAGTGCCGCATGGTACGACTCTGTTCCACACTATTGTAAATACCTCGGAGGAGCGGAAGAGAGAGAGAAAGAAAGAAAGAAACGAATATTATGATTACAGTACAGCTCTTGAGGCTTAAAAAATTTAAAATGTGTCCGTAATGTTTTCTATGGTGCAAAAAATAATTTCAGAGAAGACAGATAGACAGGGGTTTACTACATGAGACACATTAAATACAGAACTGAGGGGGCTCGATTATATTTATTGTTAAGTAACTAGCTACGGGTTTTGTTCTGAGCTAAGTAAAAATCTAGTCACAATAAGTTTTATAACTGGTCTTCAGATAGGGATCCGATGTAAATGGATATCCGTGCAAATAGTTTACACATTACACAATACACCAGAAGAACGAGAAGGAAAGTGCTGAGCGAACTAATCGACTTGGCTATAAAATGACAATGTGCTAGTTACGCATAAGATAATAAAATAGAAAAAGAGTCCCGTGAGTTTACAAGGAGACCGCCCAGATCCTAACGATCTAAGACGTTTAGTATTGATGCAGTACTTCTTGTTGCTACAAGTGCTATTGGCAATTAAGCTTTCCGTTGTGGTATTACATACAGGTAAATTACGGAAATTCGTTTGAATTAATAATAAATAATTGGCAACGAAAGAAACTAATCAAAGCATTAGAATGTGAACTGTAGTTGTTGTAAGCACAAACTCATCTCAATCAAATAAAGTTAAAAAGGAATAAAAACACAGGTAGGTTGCGCATACAGAAGTCTGTTTTGTTATGTTAGTTTGATAGATGCGTATCTCGTTACTACTACGACGACTGTGTACTACCCTGTGGGTAAATAGAGGAAGACGTGATAGGAGAAACAAGAAAAAATTCTTGTAACTCAACAACAAAGCGGAATCCAAGTGGACATCCTCATGGAAAAAACCAATGGGGAAAAAAGTACGTTGAACTTGAACGGACGGGACGGATAATTCAAGTTATTAACATAGATAGTAAAGTTTGTTTCTGGTAGTGCATAGTGTGGTAGTACTATCTTACAAGTAATAATAATAATATTATGCTTTAACTTTAAGCTGTATACCTACTACACGTATAGTTTCTTCGCATGCAAAGAAGGAAGTGCATCTTTACCATATATATTTCATACTTACAAACACTGCTACATTTTACATTAGAATTAGCAATGCTTTTGGCTGAGTGACGGACGGATGGACGCGTAAAAGTGAAAAATTATGATGTAACGCTTGTGATGGAGCTGAGTTGCTGTAAAAAATGTGATGTGTGCTCTGCGGTGCAATGAAATGGTCAAGAAAATCTTTTACACACACAGTCCACCACTACAATGAATTTACATGCACTTTTGAGCAAATAGTAATAATACAATCACATTGTATCATAGCCTTATTGTAGCCAAGTAAAACCCTAGGTATTCATCTATGTGTTTCGGTTACAGATTCGTATATTTATGTTGCTTGCTTTTATTTCATGGTTGCTATATTTTACATTTACAAACGTGTTATATATTTACCTACAAGAATGGCTTTGGTTGTCCTCACTCCAAACTCATTTAGAATCAGGGCTGTTTGCTTTGATGTTAATTTGTTATTTATTGCATGTTGTATAATAGTACTGTTGTACGAAATGCATTTACGACTGATCTTGAATCGTGTAGGTCGACCTTTTTCTTCTTTAAATTGCATTGTAAACATTTATTACGTAGAAAACTGCAATTTTACTTGCAGCTATATTCAGAATTTTTAAAAAGATGCGATACGGATATAACTATGTAACTCTAGGCTGGAAGATCATCATCAGAAGAATTTTTTCAACAATATCAACAACTAATTCCTTAGTAAATGAACCGTACTGTGTGATGAGTCCATGAGAGTAGGAGGCCAAAAGTCAACTTAGTTTACGTTTTTCCTTCCTTAATCTAACATTATTAGCTCAGAACATCTTTTTGTTCTATATGAAATGTCTTTTTCACCTTTGCCTTATTCGTCTACCATATATCACCGCTACGGTACCTGTACAGTACTTCTACAACTACAGACACATTTACTATTTTACAACCCTGTTGAACAATCCAACGTTTACAATCAGTTTACCGTAATTGCATATCACAAATTCGTGATACGTACTGTTCTATTATGGTACTTACTGTGTGCAAGTGCAACAACCAGTTTTTTCAGTTACTAATAGTTAAAGTTTCCGAGCTAAGTGTAAATATAAATAAGTGGAGGTACTTAACAGTGTACTAACTATGTGTACGGATGAACATAAGCAGTTGGAAACTTCACAGATATTAATATTAGCGTTAACATGAGCATCACTATTGCATCAATGGTCTGATTTTCGTTGAAAGTCAATTAAAATTTAGCTACGCTGCTGGAGACCGGTAATTGTTAGGCTGTAAGTGAATCTTACTCTCCGCAAATAGCAAACAGGTGTTTACGGTACAAGGAACAACAATAACAGCTACACTCTTACTATCAAATCCAAATCACGACTTTCTGCTACATGGTCTTAGACACAGATATTTTTTATTGATATGTTCTGCTGCTGTCGTAGACTTTAATGCATACACCGGATTGAACAAATTCGTCAGTAATTTTGGTTAGAATAATATTGTGTAATTTTGTTGCGACATTGACTCTGACATTCATTACAATATGCAATACTTGAAATTGATTTCCGCCCATTCACCATTCTTTACATAATGTATGTCAGAATTCAGCTAGCGTTAAGTACAAATGTTTAGATGTCAATTGCTGCAAGTGTAAAGTCTCAAGTGTCGCTTTAAATTTCGTGAATGACAAACATGCATTTATTCAGAGCTTTGTTACCAGGAACATATTAACGACTTTTTGTTACTTACATTACCTATTAACACATTCAAACTTTTTGTAGACTACAACTACAGTAACTCGACGTTCTGAATTGCGTGTCCATAACGTGAGAAAATTTAATGGTAACAGAAAAAATTCGGTGATTCTATTCAACTTATCTAAGAGTATGTGAAGGAGTGTGAGAGTTTCCCAAGGTGTCACTTAGGACTCGAGTACTACCAACACCATCATCAACCCTCCTATCACTCCAAAATACAAATTTGTGTGTGTTGTGGTGAAGGTTCTTTATTTGAGATGATGTTGTAAGATGCAATCTCACTTGTTCTATTGATTTGCAATGTCGACAAGTTGCATGACATTTGGATGTTCTTTCTGTAGCCTTTATTGTCAAAATGTCTTGCAGGTTTTTTCACTCGTAATAATAGAATACACTTGTGCTCCACAAAATACTACATTTGGAATAACTGCATATTCTACGGCAGTGTGTCATAAAAACAACCCAATAGGTAGTGCGTACACATAAAACTGGTAATTTCAATACACGCTGCAACATTCTCAGTTTCTGAGTATTTACTTGCTGTACATCTACAGTTTTTTTTCGTTTGTGAGTAGAGTCCTAGAGTACATCAGTCAGAATCAGAATAACAGAAAATAAAAGGAAACAAATTTTTGACGAAGTTGATTTCATTTGGTTTGACTTGCGTACGAGCAAAGGTGCATCAGAACAGCTATGTACGATTACGGACTAAGTATGCAATTGAATTTAAGGAAACGAGTCAGAGAGTACAGCAATTCATTGTATTTATTACATAATGAAGTAAATAAATGGAAAGCCTATTCCGTGTTTCCTAAATCTCAAGTTCAATTTCAGCCCACGACGAATAATAAGACACGTAATACGAAACTCAATAAAAGAAAACAAACAACAAAAACCAGCTCGAGTTGAGTGCTCGAATGGCTAAACAAGGCATCGCCTACCCAATGAGAACAAAAAGGTAAACGAATAGCTAATGCATGTTGCGAGCTACGAGCTGTTAAACAACCTTTTGAGAAATGAATTTCCGTCTCATAACACCACCACAATCCAAGACACACACAGATAATCGCTTCCAGCTAAACAACTTTGTTCTTCCTTCTAATGAACAATATCTTCCTAGAAACTTCAAATAATTCTATATTCAGATTTCTAATCTCATCAAACAAAATAGCACAAACTAAAATTAAGTGTCTGTACTTGTGTACTACAAAGAGTGTGTAGATTGATACACTTAATTTTAGACTCGAGCTTTTTGTTTCCGTTCCCATACACTTCTTGCGCTCATTCCATTTTATGTACATTGTTGTATAAATATACAAAGATGCCTACTCAGAGTTGCGTTTCTGTTACACTATGACATTATAGCTATACCTACCATTCAATTACGTAATCATACAATACAATTTTGCTATTGTTAAACACAAATCCATTGTTTTCTTTTACCGGGTTTACGTGTGGGTTGCTTCGTTTTTAGGTTTCCAAGATATCTTCAATCCCCTGACTCACTTTTACCTACAACATCATTTATTTCCATATTCATTTGCATTTCTCAGACCTTTATAACTTTTCAACCTTAACGTGCCCAACATGAAAGGAAATTATAATCTCAGATTTATTTAATGTGATTCAAGTGTAATGTGAATAACATGCTATCACTTGCTATATATATTTAACAAAATATTTAATTTAATATATGAATAAAACCAGATTCCAATATTTTTATTGCTTCATTTTATTGAAATTGAGCTACTAATAGCCAATTACTTCCCTAGCTCCTTAGGCTTATTTAAAATAGAGGGAGTATGGAAGAAATTACATTTAATGTGTTGCCAGTACGGACACGTGCTATAATAAAATGTTTGCAGAAAGTAGCAGAATGGATGTACATATAAATAGTTGATTATTTACTGTAACAATTAATTACAAAGATTTGAAGACAAAGAGCATGGAGCTTGTCGTACTCTTTGTTGTTGCATGGCTTATAGGTTCGTTTCCTTTGTTGAAGGTAATTGTAAATAGTTGCCTATTATCTTTTACACCTAGACCTACGTGTAAGTATACTTGAACTGTATATTATGAAATCATAGTTAGATCTTGACTTAACTGTGGCCACAACCCATAAAAGTTGCACTGATGATATTAAACATCACTCATTATACATGTAATAGTAGTAGTGCTGCATAAAACAGCTAGAAATCTATATGCACACACACGGGCTAATACATGTAGGTATTACTACTACATCTAACAACTATGATGCAACTGTTTTTCGTTAAGTCATTGTTATACATTATGCAGAGTATGTAACTTCCCATAATTCATGCCTCTATAATATAATAGTCAAACTGGACGAGATTATAGTTTGGCTTCTCACATGATTAATAACGTTGGAATGCAACATCCGTCAATTGCTGTGTGAGAAAAGCGATATGCGAGATCATCTGATACGAGCTCTTCTTCATACAACATTATAATAACATTACATAATGCAATGCAACACGTTCAAATTCTGTGCACTGGATTTTTCAACAGTTTTTTCTCCTATATAGCAGTATCGTAGTATTGTTGTTGGACTCTGTGATCTCATTGAGAAGAATGCTCGCAGTCTAATCTCCTAATACACGTATACATTCAATTGAACTACACACTCACACCACACATTACTATAAGTATGAAACACTAATGCGTTTCAGCTAAATTACAATTGTAATGCATCGTATGTATAGCCAGGCATATTACAGCCTTTTTGAATGGAGGACTCTCTATTATAATAAACCCACACAGAAAAAGCCCACGAAACAAAACACTCAACAAGCAAAACAATGCAACGGCTCTCGTCTTCACCCCATCCTATCTGTATGTCCATTGTGTTGTGTGTAATAATAATAAACTGGATTTTATTGCATTTATACGTTACTATATATCATAGCTACTAATGTGGAGTGTATACTAAAATAAATTTGCATAATATATCTCCACCGATTCACTAATGTCTGTATAATACATGGACAGTGACTCCACTGGTGCAAAAACAGCTAAACAGCTCATTACAAGTTTATCTCTGCGAATTGAACATCAGATTTAGAATTTGCATAGGTATGCGCGTTAATACATTAGTATGTGATGATGTTTACTGTTTTGTCAATATATACACATTACAAATTTCTAAGGTACCTACACTTGTGTAGATTGATGGATTATACTAGCAAGACATTGCAATGCGTTACAATGCATTTCTTAAAAGCTACAGCTATGATTTAAATTGTTTACTACCTACTCCCTGTACTTCCCAACATAACACAACAACCGATGTTCTAAGAGCCAAAGTCAAGATCATTGATCTTTCACTTGGCATTACATAATTTCTCATCACATGCGAATAATCGGACGATGATACTGAGCTCTCGGAGAGAAGGCGAGGAAACTCCTCTTAAGGATTTTAATATAGCGTGCGATGCGAACTAATTTAAAATAAGTTTGTTCTTCTTGGGGCAGCAGAAAGAAAATAGCAAACCGCTATGGAAGTAATGGTGATATTTAGCAACGTTGATTTAGGCTTGGTTTGCCGTTTTACTTTGTTACTAATGAACGTGAGGTTAAAGTTAAATCATGTGAGGCTGAGGCACTACCAACGTATAGGATGTATCTGCTGTGCAGTTTCCGTATTTGCATTTTGGGTAGGGATTTTGACATGCCATTATCATTGCGAACCACGCCAACTACAGTTGTGTGTGTAAATAACACTTTCAGAACACAAAGTGTGGACTTGCGGAACTCGACTAAGTACGAAAGGATATCCCGGCTGTCTGTTTGTCATACTGTAGTTTATAATAAGAGATCAAAGAACAAACATCACACGAAAGTACGAAATTGAAAAGTTAAATGAAGTCTTGAGTCTACTCAAACTTCAGACTGTGCGTTATTTACCTCTACATGCGAAATTACTAACTGGGTCGTTCACTTTAAGGAAATCGTTGACCATGATGTTGAAGAACGTGTAGGTATAAGTTAAACGGATGAATGATAAAAAAATCTCATAAATTATAAAATACCTAATTGTTGTATCTTTAAGATTCAAAAGTACAATTCAATGCTGCAATGATTTCTACATTCAGACTGGCCCCAGCAATATTATTCACTTTTTGCAACTGACATTATTTTGATAAAAGTTCTAGGGCACATCTCGATTCATTATTGACAAAGCGTTTACTACGTAATTTATGGATTTCTACACAATTTCTGAGCACAAGGCACCTAATTGTTAGTTTTAGTTGAACCGTATCAGAATGTTTCATCTCTTGACTAATTGCGTTAAGGATAAAGTGTGCATTGCCTAAAAAATTAGTAGTTAATTGACAATGTATTTTAATCTTGCATGTTTTTCATCATAATAATATTTTTAGCCCTAGTGCCCATATAATACTATCTTAGAGAGAGAAAGAATGTTTACTTGTACTTAATAGCTCGTCAGTTTAATTTGCATTGGGAGCCTATTACGTTGCATGTACAGACAGCATTATAAAAGCAGTTAAATAAACGCTTTATTCTTTTATAGTTCTTATTGGGTAAAGGCCATTGCGATAAAACTAATTTTACTTGCTGTGCCTGTGCCGCTTGCTGACCAATACACCAGAACAGAAAGAAGTTCTATTGAGAGAATGTACCTAAATATTAAATGTAATCAACAAACTGAGGCCAGAGTTACATGACTTGCATACAGTCTATGAATGCACTGTCCATTGTATGTGCATGCAATGTATCAATGTGACTAATAACGCTTTAAACTAAGCCTAATGTGAGATAAATTAGAGAACATTAAATACAAAGTTTTGATAACCCTTTTGTATCATAATATATATCCTCATGTAAATGTATTACTTGTATTATTCAGTCGCCAATTTTTTTCTGGGCGATAGATAGGGCGAGACTCACTCACATCACTGAGTCAAGTCAAGACCAAACCAGACACAAGGATCATTAATACTTTTATAAAAGCAGAAAGTTATTAGTCAGTATCATATTGCACGCTACATTTCCACTCTCTTGGTAATTAGATCGTGTTTTTTCTGTCTAAAACTCAAATAATTATTAGTTGCTGACAGCAGTTCAGTGTAAATGCAATTCTGCATTTTGCCGACGATTCTCACACACACAAATACACACAGTAGCTTTGTATGTATAAAAGCAATGACAGTCATTCATACAATCAGTGCCAAAAAAGTTTTATCTGTGTCAAGAATGTCCACACAAGAAATTTCGTCGTTTCATTTCTTCTCTCTTTGTTGGCAGGGACGTAAATAACTTTATCAGCTTCTTCAAATAAAGCTCTCCATTATATTTTGTGTTATAAGTTCAGATATTAAGCCAATATGGATATAAAGACGGATGTAATTTCACTTCATTAAAAACCAGACGATAAATGAAAGATAATACATATCGATCTCCTCCCGTTGCTAACCCTGCCGCCTGTGTTAATGCCATTTACTTAGCTCGCCTGCTGGTGATTAAGTTTCACAAGGGAAACCAACCACACCAACTGAATCCTAAAGTGACAACCATTTCATTGCATTCATTGGGTCGCCATAAACATTTTACCTTATATACTAAACTCTACATACACACTTGCATGTGTGAGAGTGCTACAATAACGTGATTCTATTCTGCTGAACCCCATTTCACCAAAAAGCTCGTAAAACGATGAACCTTGAAAAACTAAATGCTATCACCCTTGACTTGATGTTGACTCAAATTCCTAAGATTCAGCTTACAACTTGTATGAACAATATAGCTAATAATTTAATAACATTCTGTATAGTAAGTAGATTCCATATTTCCTTCTGCCACGTAGTTTCACACAGTTAGTCAGTCAGAATTTTTAAGTGTATGTAGATATATTGTTACTCAGAATCTATATGTAATCTTTAATATCTCTGTGTGTAAATGTATACAAGGAGTATCTGGTTGACATCAGTGATTTGAAATGAGATGACCAAGATAAGGCAAGAAACTTTCATCACAAAAGTATGCTCTCTGCAGTGGTAGTCATCACATCACTATCTCTTTGCGATCTCCATGTTTCTCAGACAGTTTTATAACTTTACGACTAATAAATAGCCCACTCTTGCACAATCTCAGCATTTTATGTTTAACACTTGCTTAGTGGTGTGGTATTACTGTTGTGGAAACATAAGTCCGTATCGTATCGCACAAAAATGCACACCTTGTTAGCAATAATTCTTCAACTGCACTCTAAAGATACAAGTTTCATTTATGCTTCCACATACATGTAAGTATACGCATAGCAGTTGTATTTTCCAAAGTAATTCCATAGAGGTGCAGTAAAACACTAACAAAAGAAAACAGATTGGCTATACATGAATAGACACACAACACACATAATAACACATCTATATAATATACCTACTTAAGGGAAGGTGCAGAAAAGGCAAATGGATTTTTCACCAGTGGAGGCTGTAGAAACAATTTCAGTCGACATTTTCGATTAGCTGAACATTTTGATTAATGAATGGGCTGTTCAACTATTAGCACAGGACGAGGGTTTAATGGAATAGGCAGTTACTACAAATCTACTTTAGAATAAAATTCCTTATTCTGATTACATAAAGAATGCTGTATCTCTGTGTAGACATTTCGACAATATTAGTAAACCTCATTGTAGCATTATAATCACTTTTGTGTACGTACATTATACGCGCATGAAGTCATAGAGCATTCGTTAATTCGTCTCATTAGTAATGGCACTGAGGTGAAACAGAGTCAAGTCTCGGCAATATTTCATAATCTTTACAATTATAATTCTCATTCTTCACTCCATACTGTTCCTACTCCTTACAAACAACACACACGCATACACAAAGCATGAGAATGTAGGATTTACTTACACTTAAAGCTCTAGCAAAATGTGTGTACACTAAAGAAAGCAAAATAATTGCTTGTTCTCCTTCGTGGCTAGCTAGTATTAAGCGAGAATCCTCCCAAAGCAAAACACTGTCGATCTTCACAATAACAATAAACCAAACTGGGGTTAGTAAACTAAGGTCATGAACACTTTCATCTCGTTTCATCTATATCACATCATTTTCTATAAACATACGAACAAAAAGTCACTAATGTAACCTACAGTGATGAGTTGCTGGTATTAGTTTACTCATGGCTAGAGTTAAAGCACAATGATGCAGATGCATTACTATATTAAGTCTATGCATTACACACCAAATGATAAATACAATTGAGAGTTGAGTTAACTGGCTCGGCTGAGAGAGTGACATACACCACGTTACTTATACGTGTGTCTATATTCTATACTACTCATTCTTTACCCACACAGTGGGCCTTGTCAATTCTAAATTGCATTTCGTTTCGTTTCATTGCATTATTGCATGATTATTCATTTTTCCCTTTTTATACACGCTCTACTACATCACATTGTATACCTACCTACAATACTACAATCGTTATCACAGGAGTATCTGTAGCTGTAGTAGGTAGGTATCATATCACAGTATTGTCATTGTATTTTGTTCGCATATTGTTATCATTTCTAAAGACTGATTTAAAAAGAGCCGAAGGGCAGAGTGGCCGACAGATAGAGACTTGTCAGTCAGTCGTGCCTTTTAAACATTCCGCTGTGAGAGAGATATCTGTATCTGTAAGATACAGTAGTAGCTCTCATTTAGACTAAATTGCAGCGTATTATTCCTTTATGTACACTCATCAGTACACGACCAAATTCAACTTATAATTCACAGATACCCGACATAAATACACATTAAGAATATCATAAGACATAAGTCTAAGTAAAAATACTCATAGCCAAGCCAATGTATTGACAATACTTACAACGGATTATTTAATATCGTGTTACTCAATAGTGTATAGGCATAGCCAATAAAAGAAGTGGGTAAAACGGCAGGAGCAGGTATAAAGCCCAAGACATTGGTTAATGTAAAATGATGAATGGCAAGTGTAGTAGAGTAGAATGCTTGGCAAATAAGGCTGTCCATCAACCCAGGACTAAGAGGGAAGTGGCAAGTAAATAAATGCAAGCAATTTACTGTTCTTCTGTCTCTCTCTCTTTAGTTGAGTCGCATGTCTTTCCATGTCAGTTGCTCTTGGGTATAAATAAGTGCATTATGTATTTGGTGTATGTATTTGTGAGTGTGGTATAGTCGTTTGGTATAACATGGTAAATTCTCGGTGGGAACTTTGTGAATATATTACCATATTTAATGACAATCACAGCACTAATTTGCTACATCGCATTGCTCCAAGACATTATTGTCGGAGAAACACACATTGACGAGTTAAATTATGAACTGACGCAGGGACAGCTGAGCATTTGTATCTGTTCAGATTTTGAGATGGTGGAACTCCTATGTAGTATAGTGTTCAAGTAAAGTAAGCGAACCTTACATCAGGGAATGCTAAGAAGCTAATTATTTATCCCAAGTCTGTTATGGTTTTATTGGGACAAGAACGGCATAGTATGTAGTAGTGGTGGTAGCGAGAGTGACTTCATTTAATGTATATGGCAGTGTGCTCTACTTTAGTCGACAACCGACATAAGTAATCATAATCATTAACTTTGCTTCTTCTTCTTCCTATTTTAGCTCTGAATAGCCCTACAACCTTGTTTCTC
>JAQFYB010003566.1:0-18973 GCA_034694085.1 Pogonognathellus longicornis | reverse complement strand
TCGAATATTGCCGGCTCGAACTCGGTTCGAATATTGCCGGCTCGAACTCGGTTCGAATATTGCCGGCTCGAACTCGGTTCGAATATTGCCGGCTCGAACTCGGATCGAATATTGCCGGCTTGAACTCGGATCGAATATTTCCGCCTTGAACTCAGCTCTAATTTTTCCTACTCGAACTCGGCTCTGATTTGATATAATGTAACAAGTTTCAATTGAACATATGATCGCATGCCCGTATTCAGGGAGTGGCCAAACTGGCAATTGCCTCCTCCGAAGTCCTAAAAAAGTGGTAATTTTACCCTTTCAGAGTATAATAACCTCTTTTTTGTGTATTTTGTCCTCCCCGAAATATATTTTGCTCTCCACGAAATCGATTTCTGGATACGGCCGTGCATGATCGTTTTATGTTACGCTTCAGAAGCATAGGTACTTATAGGTACTATACCAAAGAAGTTGGAAGCAATAGTAAATAAACTTTGCCTTACATCTGTCTGTACTATTCGGAGAATGAAAAATGGACAAACTTGTGAGATACCCTTGCCTTGTTGTAATTGCACATGGCAGAATAGCCTCCTTTTCACTTCAACCTTTACTAGGTAGGCAGAAAATACTAAAATACGTACACACAAGGAAGCACACTTCTCGCGGGTTTCTCTTGTCGGATGTTAAGTAGTGGGCTGAACGAGCATGTACGGTGAATATTCAGAAACTATATAGGTAATAGGTATGTTACCAAAGTCGTATTTATAAACTTATAATCCGTCCCCCTTGTAGCCAAATGTAATTATGAGGTCGTTTGGCTGAATTCCTCCGATTTAGCCGAAAGTTTTGGCAATACTTATCAGAATTTCATCATCTTATGAAAACTGCCCAATTTGTTTGTTACATGTAATTTTTTGAAACTAAGAAGTCAGGGTGGTTGGGAGGACGCTTTTCAAGATCACCTCAGTTTGACATAGAAATTCGAATGCGTCGGAAACTTAAAAGATACTCCCAACAATTATTTTTGGCTGCAGGGATGTCCTCCTTGCCATTATGGCTTCATTCTATCAAATTTTGGTGACAATCCATTTAAAATTTTGAACTATCAAATGTATTTTTGACACTAAGTTATCACGGGTTATCACGTTGGGAGGACGATCATTTGATTTTGAAGGACGTTTCCTTTTCATTTCGAAGGGGGTTCATTTCATTTTGAAGGACGTTTCCTTTTCATTTCGAAGGACGTTTCCTTTTCATTTCGAAGGACATTTCCTTTTCATTTCGAAGGGCATTTCCTTTTCATTTCGAAGGACGTTTCCTTTTCATTTCGAAGGACGTTCATTTCATTTTGAAGGACGTTTCCTTTTCATTTCGGAGGACGTTCATTTCATTATGAAGGACGTTCATTTCATTTTGAAGGACGTTGCTAATTGATGCTCCGTCTCTGGTTGCTATCCTAAGCAACGGAGTCTTGATAGAGGTTTAATAATCCATATTAATCGAATGTAAAGACAGCGGCTTTTAGCTACTGGATTTGTAAGAGACCATAATTTCCGTGTGACGACGGACAGACAGACAAAGCTATCACATAACACTACCTAAAGGTAATAAATAATGCAATGAAGTTGGAGCTACACACACGAGATACGCAAAGGAAATGAATCGGGAATGTGTTTTATACTTTATACTTTACCTATATGCACGTGAGTGAGCTCTTGTTACACGTTGACGTTCCTCTTGCAAGGGTTTTTATAATACCGCAAACAAGCGAACTCAAAGAAAATGAGAATATTATGTGGAAAGATAAGAATTTCTTTAAACGCACTCTTTATAATAATAATAATAATTATGGCAATTGGAATACAATATTAATTTTATACCAGACATGGAATTTTTGCTCGTTTTTAATGTCCCAATTGCTACCCGTGCAGGCTGCCCCCGGGGGCCTTTTGGTTTTAAAGGCGGGGTCCTCAGCCCAGCCTAGAAAAAAGTTGTTGTCTTTTTTTTGCTGCCCTATAGGTTACTTACATTGTGTTTTGGGCAAAATAGCAGTTCTAATTCATTTAAAATTAAATATTACATTAAATCGAAGCTAAATTTTATTGTTATTTATATGATACATGACAATGCACGAGTGTATGAATATGTGATAATGTGATATGGCAAGTTTAAGTTAACATTGTAGCCATGAATAGTCAGATCAGTCAGATTGTTTAAAATGCGTATTTACTTTTCGTTGCAGTACGTAGGTCTAGGTATATATATAGGTACATATTGTAGTATCAATATCCATGTAAGCGGAGCGTGAAAGATGAGGTCCTTTTAGATTTTGACCCAAGTGTACAAAGTCAATTCAGGTATGTATGGCAGAAAGGGCTCCAGTATAGTACATTTACACAGAGGACATTAAAATGAAATTACACATGGTAACTTTTGTCATGAGAATATAAGTTTGAATGTTTTTTTATTCCTTTTCATCATCATATCATAGTTCTGAGAAGCTGGGAATAATTTTCAAATTACATTGGGTTAGTCCTTAGTGTTGACATTTTTATATGCAAATCAATTAACATTTAAATTTTTCTTCCTACACGAAATGTACTAGATATAAATCTGAAACTCGATTATGTGTACAGAATTCTGCTGTGTAAGAGTTATAAACAATGGGAAAAACTTCTAGATAATTGTGAGATATCGGGTGTGCACAAAGCACTCCCGTGTCCCGTATGTAAAGCTTATTTGGACAGTGCAGTATGGACAATTAAACAATTTATTGTAGGAGCGCGAAATAACCTTTATGTTTGATGAACATGCGCACGAATTATTATGACTATTTTTGATTAAATACCTATTGTCTAATTCTATGAAAATGTATGGAAATGTTATAATTTTGGAAGCGTTGAACACATTTCTTGAAAAGGGCGTAGATTAAGCAGTATTTTTAATTATTTGTGTCTTATAGGGAAGAAAGTAGTATGGATCATTAAACCCCAAAGGATCATACTAATACTGTACATGATTTGGTGTAGTTGATTTGTTGTGGCACCTACAGATTAAAGACTTCGTGGAAATCAGGGCATTTAAACTTTTTAAATGCCCTGGTGGAAATGGCTATTTAACACATTGATAAAGCATCAAGCAAGTCTTGTGTGATCTCACGTGTAAGTGTTAGGTATATTATCTGTATCGCAAGGTAATAGTTAACGAAATATTAAAACAAATATCAACATTATTATACTAGGTAGGGAATAAAGGTCGTAGATTTTTTGGAGCGGATAAATGTTACTTCCGTACCTTACCTTTTTTATGGTAAATTCTCTACATAGGTATCTGTGAAAAACGTACATAAAAGTCAAAACAATTTGACAATTAAAAGTAATTGTGCTAGTGACCATACGACCATGAAAAATCAATATGACTCAACCCGGGTGGTCACTAAATTGCAAATGACCTATACCCACTAACCTGATGGGTCATGTAACAAGCGGAGCCCAGCCCAGCAACATTAAGGCAACATTAAGCAACATTAAGCAACTTTTTGTACTGAGATATCTTGACACTTGAATAAAATTGACATACATACATACAAGGTGTAATCGGTGAAAACCCCGATTTAGTGGAAATCATGTTTTTTATCACAAGTCGACCCTATAAATGAAAATCAGCTGAAAACCCCTGATCAAATCCCTCTGGATTGAAAGATTGGTTTATTATGTGGTTGAGGTTATGTGGTTGAGGTACAAGACCACAATGACCACATTATGTGAATGTTTTGTCTGTCTGTTGGTCTGTCTGTCACATATGTACAGAAATCTATTTGTGTGCACGATAACTCAAGAACGGATGGACCAAATTGGTTTAAACTTTACATATATGTTATCTGAGGGTTATAGCCACTGACGTAATAATAAATTGGGGGTCCCTATTGAAGAACCGCTTTTTGGGTGAATAACAATGTAATGTACATCAAATTCGCGCGTAGCGCGTAAACTTTTACGATATTTGTGAACTTTTGTGGTAAAATAACCTCATTTTATTAAATATTTATCTTTTGGGGGCCCCTTGAACCGTGGGGCCTATGTGCCGCATAATGTTGCTTAGGTGCTATTTATGCCACTTGTTATAGCAAAGATGTGGTACAAAAATGAGGTCACTATGGCGTATACAGGAGGAGGGCAGTTGCCCCAATATATACACTATGAACGTTGAACTCGTATAGTATATAAATTAGTAGTATCTTCAATGTAAAGCACCATCCTACTTATTACCAAGGCTGTATTTAGGGGGCAATTGGGGTAATTGCTCTCCCCCCTCTCCGAAATCGGAAAAAATAAGTTATTTTACCAAAAAAGTGCAAAAAATCGCAAAATTTGATGCATTTTAGATTGATTTCAAACTAAAATAGCTCAGATTTTTCGACTTTTGTGCACAATGTTGGTATTTTGTCCCTCCCGAAATGGAATCCTAAATACGGCCTTGCTTATTACCCAGATGCAGTAACAAGAGAACCTGTCATATTAGAAGTCAACGAGGTGGTTGACATATTTTCGGTTAAGGAAAGCTATTCAAAAGCTCAATTGAAAGACCCAAAGAAAAAGGCCAAGAACTGGTTGTCAAGTTATCATGGCTTTAGTTAAGGCGCTCCTTAGACAAACTATAATAATATAAGCTTAATAGGTTAATTAAGCTGCAAACAGCTTAGTGGAGAAGTTTGCGGATTTCTTCTTGGAAACCTCATACCAAGAAAGTGTTGGGTTCCTGACATGTCAAGTAGTGTGTTCTTAGAGGTAATCACTGACTACTGCCTCAGTTAATCAGATTAACTTGTTAAAGTCTCCCACTGCTCTTAATATCACGCGTGGACCATCGTGGGTTCGGTTACATTATGTTCAGAGATGAAGGTTGGACTGGATAATATTGAAATTCCCCCTAAGGATTCACTCACCCATATGGCTACCCTGTGGTAACTGGAACAGATTCTCCCTTGTGCCCGATATAAAGGGAAATATTTAAATTACTGTACGATACTTACCAACCAGAGTTGCATTACATCGTTACAGACGGCCGAGGTCCTTCCACAAGCAGCGGACAGTGCAACCATCATTATCATTATTCTGCACAAATACATTTAATACATATACGAATATTTTTAAAGCCTCGGTCGGCAGCCTTATAACGCAAACGCAACTCTGATACGTACCCCGATCAGAGAAGTATTCCACTATCCCATGCAATTTGTTCAAAATCGGCCTAATCCCTGGGTGTTTGGTAAAATTACTGGCTACTGGGAGTTTTACCACGCATAGTCATATATTTGCATTATGAAGCCAGAGAGAAGGATCGCTACAAGAGATTCCGGATGATGTTACTGAAATATAAGAACCTAGTTAGTTCAATCGAAATTGACAATGAAATTCGTTTCCAAACCAACTGGTCTAAATTCTGGGTTCATCGATTTGAATCGGAAGGATTTAAAGCCGACACTCCTCCATAGTAAGCTTACGCTATCAATATCATTACAGAAATAGAGAAAACTAACAAGAACAAGATTGAGTGGAAACTCAAAATGCTACGGGCTGCGGATGAGTTTATCCACCTTGACGAACAAGATCAAGTTCACCACAAGAAACAAACAAGCTAAAGAAGTTTGATCATGCAATAGAACGACAGAAAAACAACGAAATTCCTGAGACAAAAGATGAAAAAAATGATTGACAATACTTCAAATGATTGCAGCTCATGCTCCTCTTTGCAATTGGCTGAATGCCTATACGTAACTTAATGTTCTGAATTTTCTGGTTCACCGCGTTAGATATACCTATACATTATACATTTATACATACTACATCTCAAATTTTATAAGTACACCCAATGGTATTAATAACTAGATTAATAAAACCATAGGCGTAGCTAGGATTTGGTTTCGGGAGGGGTGGACAAACTCAAAACATGAGGGGGAAATGTCCTCATTTTTGCGTGAAGCGCGAAAATGTTTAACAAATTTGGACCAAAATCAACATAAAATACGATAAATTCTCGCGTAAATTTTGCGATTTTATGCACTTTTTTGGTAAAATAACCTAGTATTTTTACCGGATTTCGAGGGTAAGTGCAGTTGCCCTCTTCCCCCTGTCTATGCCAGTGAATAAAACCTTAAATTGCATGTTGATAACCATTGATATAAATGGTATTATTGAAGGGTAGGTTCCTGAAATTCCTGATCTTCGGGTGGGGCGAATCGGTCCATACCCATCCTATGTATTCTGCCTTTCCATCTACAGCCTAGAGTTTTCCACCGAATTCTTTCAAATGATACAAGGTAGTATTTGTAAATGTCTAGACACCATTGAGCTCCAAATTTATTGTTTGGGCCATCTTCATCTTCTAAGTTTTCAAATCAAAGTCACAATCCTGGAACTTGATGCTTGATGGTATCACTGATTTTACAAACAGTTCGACAATCGCAAGTTAACTGGAATGTGATCTCAAATAACTACAAATAACATGTTACTCAAAAGTGGTGGCCCCAAAAAGTTGAAAAACATCGTGATCCCAGTTGCTCAGTGTATAAATTATCAGGAAAAATGCGTTTATTCGCTCAAGTCAGTAATTGCTAATTTAGTTTTACATATAAAAAATTGTTAAGTGTACATCACACTACTCTAAGTCTAAAATAAAATATCTGCGGCTTGCATCACAATAAATATTCGATTATCTGTGTCTAACGCGAAAAAATCATTACTGCTTAGGCTTAAAAGATTAGCTATATTATTATTATAACAGTTGCAGTGCTATTTCTGTGTATTACTTTTTCAAAGGTCCGAATAAGGATTTTTTTAAACTTTTTGTGTCCCCCTGTGAGTATATGAGAAAAAGAAATAATTAATTATTTGACACAAAATACTATGTAAAAATGAATAGATCATATTAGAGCAAAAAATAGCATACCGGAAGACCTAAAAGCATTTTAGCTTTGTCTTCTTCCTGAGGCCCAGTCTGACTGTCTGACCAAATTCCTTTGGGCCAGATCTGCAATTTTTGCTTGATTGCCTACACAAAACATAATCGTTTAAATGAGTTCGTGTAAAGGTTAGTTGTCCATAATTCTAAACTTACTTGAGAAAGGAGCACACGTTTGCTGTGGTTCCTCACAGCTACTAAAAAGTCTAGCCACGTCCAGGTGATGTTATTATATTCTAGTGTGGGAATGATAAGATGAACATCGTGGACATCCTCGATATTTTTTTCTTTCTCTCCCTTGTAACTAACACGAACAGGTACTTCAGGAACTTTAACACAGATAAACAGCATATTCTTTTCAGCCCTCTCCTTCATTTTTTCCACGTCGTCCTTCTCATTCATCGAAACATAAAATTTTGACTCTTTCCTTCGAACTCGAGCCTTCTTCCCTTTCCCGGGTAAACTGGACGTGGATGCAGACGTCGAGGCCTGTTGGTCCAATGTTCCATTCCCACTACCTAAACTTGAAACACTATCAGAATCCGAAGTAGCATTTGAATCCATTTCATCCAGCTTTTCAGGGTCTTTCTCAGGGAAACAAAATTTGAACAGCGTTTTAAAGAACTGATAGGTCATCCCTATGTAAAACACAAATTAAAATAATATTATTCGTTCATTTTACAATAGAACTTAATAGTCGTAAATGCGTTTTATCAGTATATGGATTATGTAATTAGATGCATACGAGACATTACCGATAGTAATTGGAGCAATATTGATCTCGAAATGCTCTTTCACACCAATTCCTCCAACAGGGGGTCGATCACGACAGAAAACTCGCATTGTTCTCTAAAATTGAATATTAAGACATTTTAATTACTAATACAAACAAAAATTTCTTCATGTTTAAATGTGATTTAACACAACAATTGCCACAAGGTGTAATAAATTTACCTGACGATCTACTGGCATACTAGCATGTATATGTGATGGCACTAAAACTTCTTTATAGATTTGATTGGGCAGCAAATTAGTAACTGTAATATACCCTAACTCACACAAATGTTCAACCGAATCGTCACTTTTAGCAGTTTTAGTATATCTGTTTTAAAAATATAATTGTGTCTTCATATATTAGAGGAAACAAACAATATGGATTAAGGTATATATTATTTTTAGTATCACAATACTTACAAAAAGTTGCTCAACACAAGATCAGCTATACCTAATTGTCCATCAGTTTGTGTCAAACGCCACTGAGCATGTTTAAAGCATATTTCATAAACACGAACCAAATAAACATCCTTATTATCCCTTTTTCGTGATAACCTTTGGCATGCGGCTAATTTCGATTCCTGTGCAAATGAGAAAGTTGATAATAAATAGATCATTCACATTATTATATCCCCCGAATTTATATTACTACAATCCTAGCACAACATGTCTCATTTTACTTACTTTGTAACACATAATCATCATGTGAAGCTCTTCACCTTTCGCAGTAACTTGATCTTTACACTCTGTCACCTAAGAACATTTATCGTTATTAATGAATTACATTAATGTGTTAAGGCGTATTTTTATTAATTTTTTACCTGTTTCTCCAAATCAGTTAATTGGTTGTTCAGAATTACACTCTTTGGATCTTCTTGTAATTGTTTGTGGACGGAGTACGTTTCCTTTTCCAACCTTCGCAACTGATTTACCAATGTCCTGTAATGTTATAATTATTTACATAATATTAATTGCCTGTGCTAGTGGCTAGTAGCTAATTGTGTATGAAATGAAGTCCAGTATGGGGTACATACAAACTAACTACGCCGTATCACGTGGTAAAAGTACTTTTTCTCACAATCTTTATTTCAAAAATTGGAATAATATTAAATTCATTTGTTACGTCAAAAAACTACAATTTAGTGCTCAGTATCTGTAAACTAGCACCTATCAAGGATAGACTACAATCAAATCTCCTCTCCTTCAGTATCTCGATCCTGAAAAATGATCGATTCAAGTCTTTTCTTCCCCTTAATGGAAATTGACTGTTAAATGATGGAACTAAACAACATAAAACAACCTTACAACCCCCCCCCCTAAATTACCCCTCTGCAAGAGAAAGAGATTTGAAAAGTTCTCAATTCTCTTACTGATCAAACAACTCAATGATAGCTATAAAGTTGATGAGAAAGATTTAAAAAAAATAGATTATTGCAATATTAAAAGAATCATTAGGATTAAACTGATTTAGTAATTATTGATGTTAATATTAATTAAAAGTGATAGTTTAATATAGTTAGTAAGAAGTCTTTTGTCTTTACATCAAAATTAACCCTCTTGTATGCATAACACTATGCCTAGATACGTTGGGTCTGAAGGTTGAAGACCATCATGTCTAATTGTAAGTATATTTTTGCTGTATTAATCTGATTTTTCACTGAAATAAAAATCAATTCAATTCAAATCAATTCAAAATTGTAAATACTGTACCTTAAATGATTTTGCAATTGTTGTATAGGTCGCCGTTGTGCTTCAGTACTCTGAAGTTGTAATTTGAATCTCAATCTCTGTAATTTCTCAAATCCTTCTTTGCGCTTTGGATCCACGTAAAGGACCAGATTGTTTATTATGTCCATTATCATTGCATACTAAGAAATTAAGTTCCCAACACTTTATTTGAGGTAGTCTACTATTTTCCTAATAATGCTAATATAATTGACGATCAAATTTACTTGCAAAGAATTCGTAAAGACGTTTAAATCGTAGTGCATCAATGTGAATGCTTCGACTGGTTTATTTATTTCATCCCACAGTTCTAAATCTCGAGGTGCAGGAGGAATATCGGGAATACCAGATGGAATTTTGTCGACACCTGTCTCTCCATATGTTGTGTAAAAGAATTCGCATTTGCACCTTGATACGATTCTTTGAAGTTGTACAGATAAATCTGAGTCATCAGAAGAAGCCCCAACCTACATAAACAATCCATGGTATTGTATACTGATTTACTTTATAAATTGCTGAATTTCAAATTCAAATTGTAGCACATATGTGATGATCAAACCGTTTCACTGACAACTCCTCCGACACTCTGACCGCTTCCAACCATATCTGGGGCGTTTGAGATAGTTGTTGAATCTCTCTCTTCAATGTTTTCCACAGACAACCATTGAATGTTTTCTTTGGTGAAAGAACAAAATAAAATGAAACGACAGTCCAGTAATACAAAGTTTGTTAAATACTTGTGTGTGCTAAACCAAGGATGTACCTTCAGGACTATCTGTATTCCCTGCAGAAACAGTAGCATAATATTGCATCCCTTCTAGGGCTCCGACCCAAGTCGTTTTGGGTACTATTGTACCATGTTTCCAAACAGGTTTATGCTCTCTTTGGAGAATATGAGCTTTGGCCGCGCTCAATATCACATAACCACTTGTTTCACAACCTTTTAGAAGTACTTGGCAGTTAACTAATTCGACTAAAAACAAAAAAAAGATATTTATCACAAATAAACAAAAAACAAAATAACTTGACTAAGTTTGAGTTATTACTTAGCCACTTGTGATGAATAACGTCATCCAAGGAGCTTTGGGCTACCCCGTGTAAACTTTGTTGAGGCGGAGGCGCTGTGAGATCTTCGGAGAAGACAACTCCTCTACTTTCTGCTTCTGAGATCAGCTTTTGTAATAAAGATGCTGCTGCATTTTGGCCTTGTATACTGCTTAAAGGTGATGACCCCATTTGCGATCTGGAATTCTAAAATTGAAAAGCGGAATTAAATTACTAATAGTCATGTGAAAAAAACTTAAGCAGCAAAGAATATTATGAGGTTTTTATTGGTTTAAAACCTGTGATGCTGATGTGGGAGAGGCAATATCACTTGCTCGACCTTGTTTTTTTGAAGGATCCCCGTTGCCTTTATTCTTCAATGGACTACCGGTGGGTCCATCATGCTTACTAAAAAAACTTTTCAATGCTTCGGTAGACAGGTTCTTTTTTAATTGCTGTAAAAATTAGAAATGCAAGGTCAAAATAAAATTGTTTCTGAACCAGCTAAATGTATTCTAATCATTTACCTGGACTTTAACAAAGGAATCAAGAAGTGCAAAAGCGACATCGCGGTTACTGCTTGTCCATGCCCCTTTTAATTCATGCACAACCAACCTGTGCTGTGGAGTATCAGTTCTAGAAAATCACAGCATATAAAGCATTACATTAAATCATTAACCATTCATTAATGACAACGAAAATAGGATTAGTTGGGTGATGTAGCCAAACTATAACAAACAGAGCTGAGTATTAAAATATAAATATTACTTGTGACTTTCTACATTTTCTCCAGATGCAAGCAATGCTTCTCGACCGTAGGACAGTTTATCAATACTCATGAAAAAGAATTTTTCTATTGGCTTTCTGAATGTCATCTAGATTAAGGACACAACAGGAATCAAGAGTCAAATTGCCACAGAAGAGATAATTATGATGTATAGGTACTGAGAAGGTTAAGTCTTACTTCACTGCTAGCTTCCGCCGCAAGAGACGCTTGAAGCCATATTTCGGTTTCATTCAGTTCACTGTTGACATAAACAACACTCCAGTCTGCTTTTGGTCGATGAACCAATCCATCACTTAATGGTTGCAAAGTCAGTTGATGTTCTGTACATTTGTTTAAAGATTTACATTGATTATTTTTTAAGTGAAAGGTTATTTAGGATTTTGAAATGTAATAGTGATGTCAATAATAACATGATCATAATTTATTTTATTTCGGACAAAAGTTATTACTAGGCACCTGAACTGCTTGAAAGTTTTCCACTGAAGAGTTCCACACCACTTTGCATCGAGAATGATACCCAATAACAAACGTGAAATCTGTTTAAACTGACCGACAATCGTATTTTCTTATAATGTCTGCTGATGGGAATTTTTCTGGGTCGTGTAGTTTTAAAAAGTGCACCTCGTCTAGTAGGTCGAGTCGTTCCCGACAAGATGAGTTTCAAGTTTTCAAACCATCTGTATAGAATAATCCCCAAAACAATAATAACTTGTTGAACGTACTAATACTATTGCATAAAAAGTAGTAAAATAAACTTGCCTCAAAGTGCTGCCATATAAAACTGCAGTAGGATAACTTTGACCCGCAGTTTTACCCGCACGGGTTTCAAGACTGATGCTCATATTTAGATTTTGAGATCGGAAAGCCCGGTAAGAGTCATGTTCCTAAGTACACATTAATCTGTAATATTAATCTGCACAAGGCATGATAAAATTGATGCATGGATAAAATTTATTTTCTTACTTGATTGCTTGAGTATTCTGGCAATTTGTCTGGCGCACACGGAGTCACTGCATGATGGTCATTGGCATCAGCTAAACAAATCCAACTTAATTTAAATGTTAGTCTGATACTGGGCAGATGAATCATTCGGCAATCGTCATACTTCGATGCTGTTCGTACGTATATATTTAGATCACCCTCAAATATGATTTTACCTGGAAATAAATTAATGTTTCGAACAGTTACCAATAACTTTAGCCTTTATCAAGGGAACCGTAAAAATGGTGCAAAGCACAGACGATTTCCCACTCAATAAGTGTTAGTTCCACCCCCCCCCCTCCCCTGGGGTTTCCAAAAACAGCTATTGTAATTTACCGTTTGTCCATGCAATTGCGGCATCAGTCCACGTTACTTCCATTTCTTCAGTTGTATTATAAGGATTTAAAGACGCATGTAGCAGATGTGTTAGGGTATTGACAGCAGTATACAATCGACCATGAAAGAGTAATCTTATTTTATCCCAAAACGGTAACGGGCGACTAGGATCACGGGGAGGTGAAAAAATGTTTTCAAACGATAAATTGCATTGTGCGAGAACTGGTTCCCAGCATGGTCCAAATGCAACACTTAATGATGCTACATCACAGTTCAGGTCATAATACCATTTTAATCCATTTAAACTCCTCTCAATTGTATCCGATTTAAATGGTCCTCCAATCTCAATTTCGCATGTCCTCACAGCTAGAAACAACAATAAACAATTAAACTAAATAAACTCGTTCGCAGCTTTTTTTAAAAATAAATTAGAATCCAATTGACAATGTAAGCAAGACCAAGTAAAAGTAAATTATCTATTACATATAGTGGTTACAAGTTATAATATATTCCATATAGGTAGACACTTGCTTACACTAACCTCATCCATTCAAACTACAATAGAACAAATGAGCATCTACTAACTTCTTCTGGTTGGCTTTGCTTCTGCAGCAGCCAGCTTTCCCCAAAAGTGGACATCTTTGGAATCCATCAAAGGTTGCGGAAAATCTCTTAATTGAACTCTCCACTTGGCAACGTCAAAACGAACCGCTCTGCACCAAAGTGTACTGAATTCTAAGCCTTCAGCTGGCCAAGGACTGTCGGGATCAAGTTCTTGTAACATGTGAACTATTTTTTCTGTTCCAAACATAGACGGATCAGCCATAGTAACGATTTGTACATCTTCTAATTCCCAAAGAAGAAGATGTGTTCGCATCGGATGGCTCTGATAAAATTAATCAATAATATTCAATATTTTTAACCCACTCATTCACTGATATCATGCAAAAGCATAACTAACACATACCTACTAATAAATAATATTCGTAACAATGATCCAAACAATACTGTGGGTGAAAAACTACCAAAAAAACACAACACACCTACCTCATAAAGCTGCTTTGATCTTTGTATGTAGATTGTTGACCCCCTTTCTTTTAAATGATTTCTAAGCTCATCAATTTTTGATGATGACATAAGCAAGTTTGTTTTATATAGCTGACTTATTTTTGTATCTAAAACTTGATATCTCTTTAAACTTTCGAAGTATTCGTCTTCTAGTAACTCGTAATTATCTCGTAATTTTACTTCAAACGGATCATCACCAACCTCTATTCTTACTGACCGTATCTGTGTGTTAAGAAAGTTAAAATGAATTTTTCAACCGATCAAATCAATCATCAAAGTTTTAATTGCTTTGTACTTACTTTAATAGACAAATCTAGCCATAATGTTGGAATAACAGGATCGGTTTTGGCATGTAACCTTTTAACCCATTTAAAGCAGGACAAAAACTCTTCAGTAAAAGCTGATGCAAAGTTATAGCCGTACGGAAAGGTTAAACTTAACTGATCAATTTCCACAAGCCTAGGACAAATCATTCAGTTAAAGTTGATTCGATACTAATTGTATGCATTATATTATTTAAAATCACATACCATGCCAGATTTCTTTTTTGGCTAAGGCCAGCCGCTTTTCTATATACTTTTGTTAATTCATTATACTTTGGTCCCTTACAAAGTACAAAATTGTTCCACTGTCCAACATGAATTCCATCAAATTGAAGCTTCAGTGTTTTTAAACGCCAATCGAAATGATTTGTTCCTCTTTCTACACGCCAATTGTCTACAATTCATACATTTATTTTTAAAATTCATTCATAACTTACATTTTACGTCACTTTGTCGCCAATAATAAATAAAAACGAAATAAAATGTGAATGAATGACTCCAGCTTAACACGTACCAACATTAATTTCGAATGCATGGTTTTTTGCTAACTTTCCAATAATTGAAAATGACTTAGTAAAATTGAAGCAAATCGATCGACTCTTCTCGACGCCACCCTCAGACTTGTCAACCTCAGCTAAAATATTGAACCATTAAAAAATTTAAAAAAAAATCAAATCTTTAAACTAAAGGCTTAAAATTGTGAGAACTTACCATTTTCTTCTTTGAATTTTGCTGTCAGAGATTTAATTTTTCGGACGAACTGGGTGAGTTGAAGGTGTAATAAAGGACTCCAGTATAGGATAGTGTCAGAACTCATACAGAACTCATAGTGGTTGTTGTCAGATGTGGAATGTGAATTAAAATCGCATTTCGGAATAGTAAACAATGGATTCAAAGTCTAGAAATAAAATACATTTGTGTGAACATAATATTTTACGATTTCACTTGCTTCGCAATTTTTTTACAAATAATATAATTAGCTTACACAGTCGCTGAAATTAGAGGATGAAAATACTTCAAACCCTTCTATATTTATCGTTCGACTTTGTTTATCGCTAGTGGTAAAGAGTGCTCCAAATTCAGCATTTAAGCAAACTGAAAAAGGATAGCATACTTTAAAAAGGACGCATATAATTAATTGTATATACAACTACAATGTAAAATTAATTACATGTTTCCTTACGATTGTTTTCCGATACATAAACTAATTTTGAGTCAAATACTTCAACGTTAATTCCTTTCAAGTACCCCACTATTGACTTATTACTCTTCGATTGACTTGAGCTATAAAAAACCATAAAAGTAAACAATAAAAGAATTTAAAACTAAATACAGGAAGCATGAAAGTCTTACAAGCTTACACTTTGTGGTCCGTCCTGGGTAACATACAACTAAGAGTGTCTTCGAGCTTGGGAATCCATTGAAATCTGCTTCCCGATAATTTAGCACCAATTTGCTCACGTTGTAAGTGGAAGCCTAACAGTTCTAAACTGATAGGTTGATAAACACCGTCATCAGGATAATTCAATGCAGTATTAAGCTTCTTAACAATAACTTCAATACTACAAGTATCTTCTGCCCATGCTCTCTTTAGATCTTTACATTCTGCCTCAATAAAAATGTTAGTTACAGATCCACTTTTTTCATTCCACTGCATTTCTAGTTCACTACTTTCAAAGACAATATGAAGTGATCCCAAAATGCTTCTTGCTTGTAGATTTGTCTTGGGAAAATTGTTTAACTGTAAAAGAGAAACTAAGTTTACATAACTGTTCTGAGAAATATAATGAATTCAAAAAATTAAAACTTACAATAATTGAGCTGGACTTGAATTTCGTCTTGGCGAATTGGAGACTTTTTTCGTATGACTTTAAACAGAAGTTTGTTATGTCCAGATCAACATTTAAATTGTGATTTGAAAGCTGAAACCCATCAAGATAAAAGAACTATAAACATTTAAGAATTGCAAGGCCATTTTTTAACATTGTACGTACACTTCATTAACTTGATTTCTTACTCTAACATAATTGGAGAATTGATCGACAGATAAACATTGATGAGGATCGGGTTCAATCCTTATCAAACCTAAATCGAATTGTGACTCAAATGTTACAGAATCTGTTCCTTCCACCGTAAAAACGTGACAGCGTGAAGTAAAAGAAAATCCCGATACACGAGATTCGAAATCCGTGTCCGTGTCTATATCCGAGATTCTGCATTCAGTTTCATAAATTCGGAATTTCGTTTCCTGTTTATATATGTTAAAAATTAAGCATCTCAATATGTTAAACGATTGTGTGGTTTCATCATTGATATATTTGTTGGGCACAAGCACGACGATTTTTAACAAACAACGAAAACCATGAAAAAAGGATATGTCAGGAGAAGAGTTATGTATCAATAAATTGAATTTAAAAAGGTGTTATCAAGAAATCTTCGACAGTTTTTAGTAAGTATATGACAGAAAATAATATTTTCAACTAATGATAATAACGTTTTGCTTACTCACCTTAGGTACACCTTGGGTAAAGACAAAATCTTCTATCTTTGTGATCCAACTTCTGCTGTCAGGATTAGTTTCAACTACTTCGATTGTATTAGAATAATGGTTCCTTTGTATTGCTTGGAATAAACTTATTGATTTCTCCTTCAGTTCCCAGCATATAATCAACCTTTCCACATCGATACTAAAATGCTGCAAAATAAAGCATCTTGCACTCAAACTCATAATTACTGAATCGTAAGCAAACCAAGGATGATAAGAACACATATAAACTTACTTCTATAAAATCACCCGAATTTCTAGGGCTGAATATTAAATTTAAACGAAAATCGAAATTCCATTCCAAAAGAGTGAGACCAGACTCGCCGTTGAAGTATGAACTCTCCATGGGTTCCACGAGATCGTCCTCAGTAGGAAGCCAATTTTCACTCACTCTCACTTCAACTTTTTCAATATTGACAACGATACATGCGCAGATATTCGTTCCCCCCACAGTCGTACACCCATCAATTGATATATTCATCACTTTAATATTGCAGTGTACTCCCTTTTTAATGTCCACTGGTTCCCAGCCCCACATATGTATTGCATTGATGTGTATACCGAGAAACTAAAAACCATTAAATAAAAAACAGGTTTTATTTCAGTATATTTAATACAGTAAGCTAGATTTTCGTTTTGAAATCTCTCAAATCAATAATCTGTTTTTAGGCCATTACCTGGACAAGATTAGATACAAAAGCTGGTGCTTTTAATTTCTTCCGAATTCCTGGAGTCGGGTATTTACGATGAGTGGTATGTACAGTACCGTTCGTTATTGGCAGTCGAATAATTCTTACAGTATTGACTACAACAGAGAGAAGCTTTGGTGCTTCACTGTTAACTAGACTACTAGTAAATCCAACTCGATCTAAAAGCTTCAGAAAAATTCAGCGTTTTGTAATAGGTTTCTTAAAATGAGTAAACTTAAAACTTAAAACCATTATCTTCAATTATTAATTCACAATAACAAAATGATTTGATTACGGCTGTCTTACAATGGAAACGTTATCCTTCTTTATGCGAACATTGTGTAATGCAACGTATGGGGGTAAACCAATGCGACCGATGGTTATAGAGCAGTTATACCTGTACTGGATACTCCAGGCAATTATACGAGGTAGTAACCTTTAATTTTTAAAGAATAGTTAATTAATATTGGCCAAAAGATCAATATGGTTATATGAATTGAACTTCTGTAATTTTACCTGGTAAAAATTATATAAATCACTACCACGTAGCATAATAATAATTCTGCTCCACCGATAATCGAAGCTTCCATCGTTGTAATACAACTCGATTCGGTTTATTTATGGCTGAAACGTAATAATCCCCGATGCATCCCCTCACTCTATTACAAGCATATGTTAAGTAATATCACAGCCAAGTGGCACTAACCTCCGACCTGTAAGAGCGAGAAAAAGATGTCATGATTAATTGATAGCATCCTTTGATAATGACAACTTGTATTATCCACCGAATGAAGTGATTTTGTTTCCCTATGCGCAAAATTACTTTTTGTTAAAGTGTTTTTAACTTTTACGAAATTATCAGAAACTTGTACGCATGTAAATACCGAGAAATGGTAATCTAATCAATATATTGTCATAAGAATTAAATTAAATTTTAAACTGCAGTGTAGTATAACTATTTGAAGTCAATATTGTATACGAACTTATATTTTCGTACCTTCAATTTAATACTGTCAAAATCATTCAAAAGAGTAGGAAAAAGTAAATGTCAAGTATTATTTCATTATTGACATTTTAGCACAAAAGAAACAATAAATAACCTCTGCATGTTTACATTACGTATTTTTGAAGTGAAACATGTCAGTAGGAATTAAGTGAGTGGGAGAGATGCAACAAATAATTTAAGGCTCGTAATGTACTTACGATAATGTGAGTTGACACTAATGGGATAATAATTAGGAATTAGTCTAAGACAAGAGCACACACATGCATTATGCCAATCACAGCGGTAATTACGTGTCTAACTACATTTCCGATTCCGATTGTCATTTACCAACTTGTGATTCTGATTCTGCTGGTGTCTCTCTGACTCACTGAATCAATTTAGACTTACAAGTTCTTATAGAATATTTGCAAGTAATACTTCGCGAATCGCGAACTGTTATTAAACCTTCTAGCTGCTGCTACAATAATATTATTGTTCCACACTGTTTGAATGTGCCTCGCCTTTCGTCTCATTTCTCACAGCACACTTCAAGTGCTTCACGCACAGTATGGATTCAAGATTTTGAATAGCTACCTACTTGAGACGTTCAGACTGACGCTAAATATTGTGGGACCAGAGAAAAACTTTTAGCAGTTAACAACCAAGTAGGACATGTAGAGGGTCGACTTTTTCCAAAATTGAACTTTGGAACTTCGATTGCAATATTTAAAAAAATGGTGTACCTTGGTTACTTATGTATATTATAATTAGATT
>JAQFYB010003565.1:0-18976 GCA_034694085.1 Pogonognathellus longicornis | reverse complement strand
GCTCAATCGTAAAACAACATTAAAGCGGTAATGACTTCTCTCTATTAGGCAAAAATAGCATTTTCTATACTCTTTGGGTATGCAAAAGAAGGTCATGTCATGACACTCGATTTAATCTTGTCGTATAAAATAAAATGAAACGCTAAATATGATACTAGATGTACATGTACTATATACACAGCATACCACCTATAGCAGTTGTCTCTGCTTTGACACCTTCACTTAGTTAAACTCAACTAAGTAAGAAAGTTTTGCATTATTAACGAAAGAATGAATATGTACCTACATAGCAAATAGAAATGTAGAAATAATATAAATATTCTCTTGTCTTTATAAAATGTAGTAAAGTAAGTAAGTTCATGCACAGAATACGCAGCACTAACAAGCATCAGCCAGTGCAGCGACTTGTCATGGGAAGGGAATAAGATTTCTTGACATCGTCTCATATTTCATCTGTTTAGATTGGTTGCAGCAATGGAAATAAAATGAATAATGAAATCATGCGATATACAAGCACACACACACACTAGTAGATAGAATATTCTATGTGTACCAGGGAATATGAAAGAAAGAAATAAACCATCTACAACACCGTAAACGATGAGTGCATTACTACAGAGTGAGAGAGAGAATAATATACTGGATTACATTATTATATATTGCATTTTATTATTATTACTGTAGTCCTACACGGAATTTGCATCGTTCCTCTGTGAAATGAACGAATTTATTATCATAAAACACAATGTAATGTGGTAGTCAGTCGCACTTTTATTTTATTCACTGTTGTAAATGCATATGAATATTATTGCACTTATAAAATCATAACGTAGAGAACTTCTGAGGTGTTGCCGCAACTTACAGCTAAGAGGCTCACAGCGATAATCTTCAATGATAAAACCGAGTAGGTGGAATGTATTGTATTGTAGGTATATATAATTCTTTGGCTTTGTAAGTAAATACGTGTATATCAATATATCTGTATGTACCATATTTATATCACACTTGCGAGTGAGTATGTGCACACAACATAGTTGTAAACCTACTGTACTATAACTATAAACAAATTTCCTCATTTCATGTTAGTGTATCTTGTTAATTATTCAAAAATTCCTTAAGTGATTAAAAGTGAGCACGAAAGTTACACAGACGAAAGAATGTTTTTCCAAAGAAAAACATTTTTTCAATGTAACTCTGCATACTTTAATGATTGCTATAAACCATTCAAATACATGCATACGTCGCTTTGAAAGGAAGACACACACAAGCTCACAAAAACCAAGTCAATGCATGGAAACACAAGCACTTCATTCGCAACGTAGAATCTTTGTGTACACGAGAATTTTTATAGATTAATTAGCATTTATCTTTACGTCTGTTCTGTCCTTTACTAATAATGAGAGGATTGCTTATATAGGCAATGAATTCGTTACTAATTAATTATCACTATCACCAATGTCTCTCTCTCTTAATGCATGTACATACATAAGTAATATGCGTTACCTAGTTTCCACGATGTACCACAACAACTCTGAGTTGACTTTAATTGCAAAGTCAACACACAAATAGCAAAGTTATACATGCATTTATTTGCTGCTACTATTTGTACTACAACTCTCATAGTCCCACCATCATCGTCATATAGAGATACTTAATCGTGGCATATTTTTTTGCTCGTGCGGTGTACCTAGCATTACTATTACAGTAAATCTTCAAGTGTTCTTAATAAACTTTGTGAATTTCTACACACGGTTTGCTCTTAAGTTGTTATAATATAATGTAGCGCACTGGAAGGAAAACCTACGCACTGCACTTAAGACAATGACAAACAAATGGCAATTAACAGCTCTCTTTTCTACTTTCCAAAGAGCAAAATGGAAACGTAACAAGTTGGAATGTTTCTTTCATGAAGATTTGTTTGCAGCTTATATTAGCAAGGCAATTACCAATTGGGTAAAGGCAAGAGATTTCGGGGAACTCAAGGCGTTCCCCCTTAATGTACAAACAAGGAATTCAGCAGAGATCTTCTATCAGCCATATACAGAAGAATATTATCTCTGCATCTGAAAACTCTTTGAAATGTGTGTGGTGTCATGTTCATGTACATGCTAATGTAAATGAGAGTCTTAAATTCGAGTAGTGGCTAATGAATGTAAAGCTACTGAGCGTGAAGTAAGGATGATGTAGTATAAGACAAGATACTTCACAGAAAATAGAAGCAGTAGTGTGCTACACACAGATAAGTATGTAGTAGCTACGGTATTTTGTGTTGTTTGGGCTCATCTTCTTTCTCGTCGTTAGTTAGCAATCTGCGTGTTGCGGTCTTACAAATGTAAATGAAGCTAGTCGTAATACGTTTTGTATTTAATTGAACGCACTGGTGCAATGGAAATGTTGTGTGAAAAACAAAAGCCAGTATAAAAGTCAGTAGAGTATGAAGTGTAGAGCTGTCGACTAAAGTAAAGATATAAATCCTCCAGAATAAAAGGTGCTTACAAACTATAACTGATGACTAAAATGTGTAATTTGTAAATTGAACACTTTGCGATCAAATAAAGTACAACGCTTCAAGTTTTGTGTATTGTATACACCTACTCATAATATACTGGGACATGCACACCTCCAGAAAATGCTACAAAAGTAAAACTATACTTGGGTAATACAGATATACCAGGTACATTAATATTATCAATAGTGAAGAGTTTGTGTCTGAGTTTGTGAAGAAACACTTACACGCGAGCGATAAAACTCAACTCTAAAATTACTGAATGAAAGAGAAACAGTTTCTTATCTTGTAAATCGTTGCAAATCCTCCTCCTCTTCATTATCCTTAAACTTTAGCTTGTTCTTTATGATTCAGATCTAATTAGGTAGATACACAGTCAGAGTAAGTTAGACACAAGCGTGCAACTGTGTTACACGCGTAAATATCAGAGTATTTTCACAAAAATATGAAAACAGTACATGCACACTGTGTGTAGCTGAATTAGTTGGAGTGTGTAATATGCATAACTCTTTGAGACAGTGTATTACTAGTGCAAGCTGTGTAAGTCGATACCTAGTTAACTCTTGAGGTTACCCCTTTGTGAATTTCACTGTTCTGACGACCAAACGCTTAATGAAGACAGTTATATTCTCAAAACCATAGAAAACACTGAGAAACTTAAAGTTGAGAAATCCCACAGAAGCAACGGTCTTTTAGAATCTTGTAGGTTTCACAGAAGGAGTCTACACCTACATTTCCAATTCGTTCGGCTTCATTTCGGAAATGGTTGATTAATTAAAAATATAGAGAAAAGGTTAATGAATGAAAAATGTTTTGTTGGTCTGTATTGATACAAAGAAGAGATATGTCTTACATTTTTTGTTTTCTCAAGCATTGAATCTCCACAACAGTATTTTAAGACGGTATACAGTATGGTAGACGGGACATTGCATTCAACAAACCAACCAACCTGGATGGATGCGGTTTGACACCTTGATACATATACTACTGTAAGCATAACGGCGACGCGACAGAGTGACATTTTTCCAACACAAAATATTCAAATGCATAAAATAAACGTAGGTAATGTTTGTAAATTGTATTGTGGAGTACACGCAAATCGAAATATAATCAGATTGCAATAAAATCGTATGATGCTACGACGGTGTCATTCACAGTTTGAATTCTTGGTTGACAAGATGAAAATTTATTTGTAAGAGTTGGAACGAGATGAAATTGAATCACTCCTGTGCAGCGTAAAGTTATGTTGTGTATAAAATACACTTTTGTATCTATTCTATACATGTCTATAATATGAAAGAAAAATCAGAGCAGGTAAGACAAGGCAATATATTATAATGTAATAAAAGTGGACGAAAAAGCAACGGAACTTGTGCTGAATGAGAAACACGTCTTATAATAATGAGTGTTGCTTACTTAACACAGAATGCATCTAGAGATGCACAAAGAATTGCGAACACAAATGTAAATATAAGGATGCATGAATACATATCAGTACACGTAAACTTATTATACATCTTTACTTACTTATAAAGCTCTAACACCATACAAGAGGAAGTCTTGCACTTACTTAGTTAAGATTCACTCTACACAGGAATGAATTGCATTTAGAGCAATTGTCATTCATTTAAGGTTGGCTAAACAAACAAAGCGAGCAACTCGGTTCCAAGTCATGTAGACTGAATTTGTATTAGTAATTGTGACATGATAAGGAAAAGCTAATGTCATTTATTTATACACTCTTGTATGTAATATGTATAGTATGCGGATATACCTGTATACAAAATCCACATACTTATTTATTTACACAGCTAACTATGAACTATGCAATGTTTAAAGGTGTGAAGATACAGGATATAAAAGTACTTGTGTATAAAAATCTCATTTAAATAAAAGATTCCTCTTATAGGTTGTAGGTATGTGGAGTAGATATTTGTAATGCAAAAACACGCCTAAGCATGTAGAGCTAATATTCTAATGCGATTATTATTTCATTGACATTGCTGAATGCTCAGCGAGTGAAACAAAAAAGGAATTGAAGAATTCTGGTGTTGCAGGAGATTATAATGGAAGAGCGTACCTTCAATTGTTCCAAAACAGCTTGACACTCTTGGGTGGCTCCCTTGGATCCCGTTGAACCAGAAGTCGGCGAGGATGACGAAGAGGAAGTGGAGCTGCTCGTCGGTGGTAAAGCCAACTGATCATCGATTGACACTACCAATCTCTCGAAACCGTTATTGATCTTGGTCACAAATGAGCCTTCTGTGTGCATTGCTGCGCCCAGAAAAATTCCTAACACTAAATAGACACATAAATTAGCGTTGATGAGACAAACACGTCTTTGTGATTTTTCCATCTTCATTCTTCCAACAACAACTGAGACACTATTTTTATTGTCACTGCTTGTGATACAGTTATTACTGTGATTGCAATGGCTACCCATTTTAGAAACGCAATCGCTAAGTATTCGTAAAGTAATTGAGCAAATCTAATAATACTACGGGAGGGTGTCAATCAATACGGACAATAATTATTGCCGTGTCATGAATGTGTACTTAACCCACTTGTCAACAAAACCACAAACGTGGGCAAATTAATTCGTCAGTAGAATTTGAATTGCGATAATTGTTATGAGAAAATTGGACCATCATTCACTTCTTTCTTGCGAAGTGTATTACTATTCTATATGGAACATTTAATGCACCGGAAATCCGTGAGTGCGGAGTGTAGATTTTTAACTGTGTTAACGAACTATGTAGTATCAAATGTATCTTGTGTAAAAATAGCTATCCAGAAGCTAAACCCGTAGCGAAAAAAACTGTTAAAAATGAAGTGATATCAACTTGACACTTTTCTCACGACAGTGTAGTGTTGCTTGCACTTTGAATTTTCTAAAAAACATTAAATGTTGATTTGAAACTAGAATTTTTGTGTGTGGTCTCTGATTTGTAGTGTAGTCGTCAAGCCTTGCTTTTCGTACGAGTTTTCTGTTGGTTGGTTTGACTTGAGAATGTCATACAAACAAATGAGTTATGAGTTTCCTCTTGGCGTTTTTCAATGAGTTTCTCACACAAGCTTCACTTTACTTCGTTTAGATTTGTGCGTAGCTTGAAGTTGAACTAATACTATCTCCGTGATCATATGGAGAAACACTGAAACATGTTTTTACTATGTACTTCGAAATAAACTTTAAGATTCTTTGAGGTTTTGCTCATGTCAAGATGTACGCATATCCGTCCTCACTCATTCATTCTTTTGGTACAAGTACAACTGGCTAGTGGTAGTAGTACATTAGCGCTAACAAGTGATCAACACATTGCCTCTTTTGTAAGTAATTCAAGTTAAGCGTAGCAAAAGACGAATGTCATGTGAAATAATGTTAAGTGAATCTTTCTGTGTTGTATGGTAGTAATAACTCTGTATCTCACTTATATAGTAAATCCTTAAAAGCAAAATGTTTCCCGATTCCGGTGGTTCATGTACGATGCGGTAAGTGAAATAACTCACTTAAAACCAAAGTCACTTTTTCCGAACACTTGTCTTGTATTATAATGAACAAATGTAGTCACACCACCAAATGTTTTCCTTTTCAGCTGTATATCCACAGAATTCAGTATATGGACAAGGAAGGGTCTTCGCTCTAATTTTCGTTCACTTCCCCTTCCTGGGACTTAAGTCAGTCACAACAGCTTTCCGCAGGCTCACTAATATTTCAGACACTTTGTTATTACCTACAAAGTCCGATTCCAGAACCAGGGCAGGGTGATACTGATATTGGAAACCGACAGAGGGTTGGTACTGGTGATGCTAAAGGCGAACAAGTGTGAAATACATTAATTAACAAGAAAAACACAAGTCCAAGCCTACAGGTCACTGTGGGGACACTTGAGTTCACAACTGTCACGATATGTGGTAGTCTCAACAGACAAAAATATTAATCTCTTCTTATGTAGTGTCCACGTTGACACATAAAAACCGTCAAATGTCAAGTGTCCAATTGTAACTGTAAATAATAATCCGAACTTGAAACTCGGAGACAAAAGCACATGCTAGGAAATACACGACAACTTGAGAGAGATGCGTTTCCGCCGAATCCGTATATAAACTGAAGGGTATGTTAAGGTACAAGATCCACACGTACAAATGCACTTGTACTAGTACAGTTTAACTTGACGTGTACAGAACAGACTGTTGTGAACCTTGTGGCTGCTAGAACAAAACTGGGACTGCTAAAGGTTTTCTTTGCCGGTTAGCCAGCTCATACACATACAATACAATACGATCAAGAATACACGCTGCTCTTTCTTCAGTTTACAACAGTAAGGCTTGCTTGGTGTAGGTACTACACTTTGTACACACTACCAAGTTAAATATACGTATTATGAACCTACTACCTATTCTACAGCTACAACACTTGTATAAACACAGAAAGGTATCACTGATACATTCAACAATCTCCTAGCTTCACTACCACTTACTGTTGCTTAGTCGTCTTTTACGTAGGTAAGTCTGTCGAATCTGTCCTAGGCCTTTTTCATATACTAATCTCATGCAAAGCAATACAAACTTTGTCCTACAACATAGCCAAACGTGTATTTTGTATTATAAACAACACAACAGCTTGCATGAATATACCTTTACAAAGCTCGAGGGCCAAACATCCCTCTCTACAATCAAGTCTACTACTTCTAGTAGTAGTATCATAGTGGTAGTAGATTGTGAACTCAAGTCAGTCAGTACAGTAGACACAGAGACGAACAAGACCTTCATAAGACGACCACAAATGCACCAACATGAACCTACACACACACGCATCGTATTTTTACAGTCGTCTTTCGTATGCACGTAAGGAAAATAATAATTATAGTAGTCAATCGCAGTCCTGTCTTAAGAATTGAGACTTGGTCTTTGGAACACGTCAATAATGTGAACTGTAATACCTGGAATGAATGTCTTGAGAGAGTACATTGTATTAAATACTCTGAGTACTTTTGAACACGTTAATATTACCACGTTTACACAAACGAAGGTGGAAAAGGTAACACAACATTAAGTGCTGGAATATATAGTAATAATATTATACCTTATTACCCACATACTGAATTGCTGAACAGGGACTTATTTTTTGTCCTGATTTGTAATAAGCAGGTACATTAACACTCACTAACTTAGTCAGTCTCCACAAAAAGACAGGAAACTTTAACAGGGCTTATCACACTCAAATCTAAGCACTTATGTCTATAATGTACTCATTTATATATCTAGATGCATTGTGAAATTATTCAAATTTTGCATTTTGGATTTTGAATGTGGTAGAAAAGCGTAGTGGTTTGGTTGTTGGGTTCATGAGTTTAAATGGTTAATCTGCGTTATTATAACTAATGAATGTTAATACATGCATTAATAACACAAACTAACTACTAGGTGTGTAGGATTTATATACTTTGCGTATTTGTGCATGAGTGTATTTTTATGTATGAATTATATTATACGCAAAACACCAGTACTACACTAAAATGCCTGAAGTATCAATAGGATGCGTTAGCAATGGTATACCTAGCAGTGCTAGTGAAAAACTGTCTTTGTAATAATGAAACTATAAATTACTTTCCAGGTCCAAGTCATTCAGACATTATTATGCATAGAGAGCTGATTGCGAGTCTATGCAAGGCAGCAGCACATCCTTATATGAAAAGTTTCAAGCAAAGAAAAGCAAAACAACAACAGAGTATGTAGTATCATCCATGTTTATATGTAGATATTGTATGTATAAGTTTTATAAATGTTAATACGTGTGTATGCATTATTGTAAAATACACGGTTGAGTTTCTATCTACATTCACACTGTAGTGTATCACATAGTCATGAATCGTTATTTTTTTCCGAAGGCTCCATGTGGATATTGGGCTGTGCTCCTGTCCTGTTTTTCTAACTGGGTATACAATGCCGTATCTGCATGTATGTACATATAGAGAATGTTACTAGCTTTAGGTTGTCCAATGCCTTATTGCTCTAGGTGAGTGGAGAGAGATACTGGATAAAATGAACGAGTGAAAGATGCAATGAATTGCATTGCTTGCATTAATGCTTGTCTTCTGCCCGTAAGAATTTAATTCGGTATGCGAATCAACAGTGGGATTGGGATTAGTACAGCACAACAATATCATACAATGACTAATAGACACTTTACAAATAAAATGAACTGCAATCGGACAAAGTCAAGTCGGGCGAATGAACAATGTGGTGTGTAGTGGTGGGATACATGTTGGATATTTTACGAGCCATTCTTCTGGCCTTTGCCTTTTCAGTAGTGGGGTATAAAATATTGCTGTTAGCTCTTGTGGTGTTGTGGAACTCTTGAAGAAGATTCTATTTGTTATCAAATCGTGTCTCAGATATAAAATAAAGCTAGTAGGTACACATGTAATAAAATATTATATAATAATAATACAATGTGAATGTGTATGTGGTACCTGGATTCAGGATTCATGTGGGTAGGTATTTGTAGTTGAATTGCATTAGCATAATTACTAAAATGATAGAAATAAAATTTTAACTACAATGTGAATAATTTTTTATCATTGTTATACAATGCTATCCCTTGCACAGCACAGGTTTCATGTAAATACACATGAGGTTATAGTAGATTTGGACTTGAAGTGTGCGATGCAGTCATGTCATCGCACTCACTAATGTAATTACCAGTAGACACTCACACACACAGCTTTTAAAGTTCTGTTGACTTTTCTATGGGTAAAGGATGAGACAAGACACAAGAGGGTAAAAAACTTTGTCAAGATAAAGCGAATACGACAACACCAAACTTCACAGTCATACTGTACAACTTTGTACTGTATATAGTAAGGATTGTAAAAACACGGTTTATATAATATTAGTATGCATATTACGATATGAAAGCTCACAGCTAAGTAAGCAATGAGTGAGTTTACATGTTTAAAAGAGAAGTACACTCTTAAAGTAAGCAAGCGAGTAAGTAAATGAGTGAAATAAAATCCTTCCGGCTTCTTGCGCACCGCCGGTCCAGAGAGTGTCCTCATCCTAAGCCTCCACAGAACAACACAAGAAAATAATAGACACGACAGGCGAGTGACAAGAAACCCGGCGACGACAAGACATTAAAACATTACCAGATTCATCAAACGCTAAAGGAGTGGTTGCTTTTTCATATAGCACTTTAGCTGATACACAGCTTAAGCCTTACACTATACACATACGGATACAACATGCATACAATAATGTAAAGAACAGCAATAAGTCCCAAAGTAAAGATGCAAGCAAAGTCTTTCTTACTATATACCACATACCTAGTACAAAATCTAGCACCCTGCAAAAGCCAACAAAGCTATACAAGTGTGTAAAAGGTTATACTATGTGAATAATAGTGGAATACGGATTGTGCTACGGATGACGCGATATAAAAGCGACAAGAAGCAACAAACTTTGCCAGGCAAGTGTAAAGCATGGATGGTGTGGTGAGTGTGTGGACTGTGGACCCGATGAAGATCAACTCATAGAGTAATGTAATGTAATCTGGCTATGTAGTTACTTGAATGCATTGTAATGTAATAGTAATGATCTCTTATGTTCATTACTTTCTTGGGACAACAGTCAGTCGTCAGGCATTGTATTATATTATATTGTTAAACGGGTAGACATTACACGCAAGCATGTGTGCACTTTGTATATGTGTACAACTACTATATATACAATGTGTATGTACTTTGCTAAAAGACTGCATGCTTTTCTTCGTGGTTGATAGAAATACTACGAATAGTAATGTTAAGTAGATGCTTGTACAACAGTACGAAATGAATGTCTTGTCGTGTTCATGTCTTTGCACACATACCTAATGGATATATCTACATTACACATACCATACACATACATACAAGAGGTGGAGATGTGATAGGGACATTTCATTCGTAGGTATATTAAGTATGTGTTATCTTCACGAGTCAAAGTCAAAGACAAGCAAAGCAAGAATATAATACTGCTACATAAAACTACTAAAGACACTCACTCGCCAGCTTCATCATGTTAACAAAGGTACTTACTCATGTATGGATATGATAATGCTATAATATGAGAATGAAAAAGCTATACGTATACTTGAAGCTTTACTTACAAGTGTCTTACATTCGTGTACACTCGTATAGAAACACTTTTAGCTTGAGAAATACTGATGTGGTTGGTGACGGAATGGCTGCAAGCTTCATATCTGTTAAATGCAAGTAAGGAGAGTGTGGAAGAGCGAAAAAAGAGTGAAGCACACGTTTATTTGCATTTTACTATATGAAATTCGGCATTCCTAGGATTCAACATTCAAGTACGGAGCACATAAAAGACAAAACTTGACATGTTTACTTAGCATTATGTATGTGAGTGCTTGGTATTTGTGTGATATGCTGTGTTATGAAGTTGGTGATTATTCTGATGAGAAGAAGATGAAGAAGATGCCTGTGATGATGAGTTCTTCTGCTTAGCTTCCACTTCAAATGTGTGAAGTGAATTGCTTTCTGTCGCGTGTCTCATCTTAACATGACAACAGACATTTTCTCCACTTTTTATTGGCGAAAGGAGATAGGTAAGCTAATCGTGTTTCAAGCTACCTTACCTATTTCACTTTTTTGCTGAATTTATATTTTTTAAATCATATTTGAACCTTATGTCTTGAGCTTTCGTTTAGTTGTATGTACCTAATTCTAGAAGCTGTATTATAACAATAAAGAGCAAATATCTAATGAATTGCTTCTTAAATTTTATATAAACTGCAGGTGATAATTTATTTGAAGGTAAACAGTGTAAGCTAAAATGCATTAGAATGCCCACCCAGTAACTTTACAAAAAATCGTCTACTTGATTCCAATTTACATGAGAGGGAGGTGTGTAAAAAATAAATTGATTTGCATTCTAACACTAACTCATCTTTATTTTACTTTTGATTAATTCGTGTTCACCTATTTGTATTTAGACGCATGATAGTAGCAACAAATTACAAACACGTTGTATTCAGTATTTGAAGTTTATAGATTGGTTGGGAATACTGAGAGTTGTATAAGGGCAGAGTGGAAATGATTTTGATTAGTATTCCTATTAAGAATTACATCCAGTAGAGTAGGTAGTAATTTTCATTAGGCTTCACATGTAAATTTTTGTCCGACTAAAAATGGAAATTGGAATTTCCTCTTTTCTTGTTGGTAAACTGAGCTTGAGAATATTTTCTATGATACATAAATGCATGAATCACTTCTATATAAACACACAGAGGAGAAAAACACATTTTTATTCAGAAGCAGTGTTCATGATCCTCACTTGGCTTATTTACACATTCGTTTCCTAAATCTGACCTTCTGCCCTCCACAATTAACAGATAAGTAGTTAAGCATTCAAAGTGTGTATACTTGACGGTATTATTAATTGTTTCGAACCAAAAACTTGGTTGTACGAAAGTGCAGGCAGTTTCAACTTGAAGACAAATTACAAAGATACCATAGTGAAACTCAACGGTTGCTTATTTACAGATAGTTTATTTCATAGTAAGTAAGTAGGAGCTTGCACAGATGGATATACTTATCAAGTAGGTAGCTTCTCGTAATACATATTGTGCACTACACGAGTACATGCTAATGCTACACAATTATTTATAATAGTTGAAACATCTGCATCAAAAAAGTCAAAGTCATATTCGAATGAAATATGGATGAGAAGGGGATGGTCCAACGCAATTACGATACAGCATCCCAACTCTTCTCCTCTTGTGTACATGGAACTGTGCACTAGGATCTTAATATTTATAGTTTCGAGTTTACATCGGATTATTACAACTACTAAAAAGCATCACACATTGCTACATGGTTGTGTAGTCACTATGTACAGTAGCAATGTTGCTATCAAAATCACGCTTCACTACTTTGCTCACTCATGGAGCGATGAAAACGATTGCTACTGCATTGAAACTCTTTTCTCAACTACCTTTTACTCTACAAACCCCAAACTATACATTATCACCACTACAGCAATGTATTATTATAACAGGTACTAGTTACTGTATTGTATCGCAGCAATGTAGTGCAAGTAAACTTAATCAATATTGCATTGGGAATACAATACTAGAGTTACACATGAATACTTGTTAGTACGGTTAACACAGTGTATTGGTATAGTATAGTGCAAGTAGAAAAAGCAACGCAGCAAATCCACTTCCACCCCGTCTATCCTGGCTTTAAATCAAGTGATGCAGCGTTATGGCTCTAGAATTATTATCTCGAACTATAACTACCTTTGTATTATTATTGTTATTACTTTCAGGTTCAAAATCATTCATCCTACCATTTCTTCCTCATCTCATCCCATATCTCTGAAGATACGAGTAGTTAAGTCACACTCTCTAGTCCCTACTCTTGTACCTACCTAGCTACTGCATACTATACTATACATGTAGTTATACCTCTGTCATATTTTACTTTATACAGTATTATCCTACTGCCAACATTTACATTTTTGTGCATAGAAAATATTACATTTTCACTGTCAAAGCAGATACAACAATCGAATGTTCGTCAGAAATATTAATATTGAGTACTTATGCTAACTAAAACTGATATACATACAGAGAAGTAGAAACGTATTCTTACCCATTACAAAACATCTATGTTAAGACTTTTATCAATTTGAGTAATCGAAAACAGTATTTTTTCCCTCTCAAGATCTTTATTATTTACAAATAACCATTTCAACCCATTTGGAATATCCAGGTGGTATTGGTATATACTGGTACCCGCTGTAATTGAGACTGGTACCTACTTGAATAATGTGCAACTCTTCCCATCAATGTAATTTATGAACGGGTTATTTTCTATCGAATCAAGGTAATTTTACCTCTTAGAAAATCAACCCAATGAATCTTCTCAGGAAATTTTTTATACGGTTAAATACGTACATTTAATACATTAAATACAAGCTCCCTGAACAGAAACTAAGGGATTGTGACTTATTCAACGCTTATACAAGCAGTCTTACGTTGCTCAAGTTTAATGTGATACAAAACGTTCCTGGGAAGCGAAAAAGAGGAGAAGAGGACCAAATTATGCACAAACAATCAACTAAATATACCTGATTTTAATCAATTATTCAGGAATTTCGTTATTTAGCTACTATCCAAGATATCTACTTATCATGCTTATAGAATAAAATTGAATGAAAGTTTTAAAGAATGAAAGGATTCAGTCAGAAACATTTATTCCAACGCAAATTTATTCATTAACTTTTATTTCCCAAGATCTTGAATGAAATGAACCAGTCTAATTTTTAAAAATACACATGTACAATAACAGTAGTAGTGTAAGAATACGATCTATGAATCAGTGTGTAATGTCTCTGAGCGATCAAATAATGAATAACATACCTGGAGCTATACATTTGTAAAATGTTATCTATATGCAAGAGATAACTAATAATAATCTGAATGATTGCATCTCCGAGAAACCTAATAACTGGTAATGTAAGATACATAATACAACAAAAATCCGATAAGATACAAATTTGCATATGGCAAGTAGTGGTAAAATAAATTGGACTATTAGAAATGGTAGGTATTAGTGGTTTAGCTTGGTTTGGCTTAGTTCGTTAGAACTAAGTCCTTTAATCGTATCATCAAGTTTTCATTCAGTGATACATAACAATGATGTTGTACATATATGTAGCAGCTTAATGCATTCTGAATGAGTTTATTCATATTTAATAGACGTAGTCCACCAACAGTGAATACAATGCATGGAAAGCTTTGCAATTAGTCATTGCTGACTTGATTTGACTGTAGTGTTCTTCATTATACCAGCTTCTTAGCTTCTTCAGTTGATTTTACAACCTGTGGTGTATTTGCATTTGTATTTAGTGTGGAGATATAGGTAGTGCGATTGTAGGATTTGCAAAGAAGGCTGGGCTGATTGTGCAGATCAAGATCAATTCAAAGTTTCATTTCATCTTTGCATATAATAAATGATGATACTAAGCATAGGGAGATGATAGCAATGGCAGTACGACCAAGCAACCCACTCCACACCCGTTTCAATCCCAACAGCCATCCCAGTTCAAAAGAGTTCAATAAATTCGCTCATCTCCTTTCTTCGCTTGTTGTCCTCTGTATATACAGATATGTTGTTTTGAATTAAATTAAACTCTCTTGTTGATTTTATACCAAGATGCATATACATAGTACAATACACACCACATTCATCCATTCTAATCCATTCCTAAAGAAATACACACAAGTACTGCTACTACTTTTGCGATTGCATGTGTATGTATATGTGTGTGTAGAATGGGTAACTTCTTAAGAACGAAAAGAAGAAGTATGAAGATGAAGATGAGAAAAGGTATCAGATGAATATTAGCATTGGTATTAGATCAGCAGTCACTTGGTGCTACAGTGTTGTGTATTTATGTACAGCTTAGTAAAACCTAAGGTGCGATGATAGGTTAAGTTTTTCTTTATAGCTTTTACACAAGGGAGGAATAAAATTGATCGTTCCGAAGAAGAACCAGATTTAAACTAAACTATGCACACACAGTTGTATAATAACGTCTGTTGTTTGCTGGTAGCTGTTTAAACACAGCAAAATGAAACGCTTCTTAGTCTATAGGTATCTTCTCCATTATCTTCTGTATAATAAACTTATATATACCTGCTAAGTAACTTGCACGTAATTCTTCATCTTGAGTTTTTCTACACAAGCAGAAGCACTTTGACTCTTCTACCTATAACTCTAACTAAGACTGTATTGAATAATATGCAACGTTGCGAATTGCATTGCAATTTTATTTCTGATCGGAGAAGTGACTTCCATTGAACACATGTTGTTGCTCAGTATACATTATACTGTCTCGTTACTTTACTTTACTTTAGTTTACTATTGGTCTGAATTTTTATTAATATTGGTAGTGATGCTGAATGCTGGTGCGACGAGACAGCTTCCATTCCAATGCAGACTTCTCCTAACTACCTCTACTACTAGATCAGTCAGATACAGTTAGCCCTAGATGAACTACACACAGTATAATGCTTTTAGTACAATGCAATACAATTCTGTCGAGTTCATTTCACGTCCCAGTCAAAATCATCTCAACCAAAGAATACGAATCGGATAGTCTTATATGGAAATTTAAAACCGGTTGAGTACCTTAGTTCATCTTTGCCTTGCACTTGTGTTTAATGTAAGGAACATTATTATCGTTATTCTCTGTTACAGATTTTCAGTCGTTAAAAATCCCTTTTGTGATCTGTGCCGAGTGACCCTGGTATCAACTACTAGTGTAGTGTACATACATAGTATGCGTTTCATGTAATAAAGAAAATGTTAGAGTATGCATCCAACGTACGTCTTACGATGAGCAATAAAAGACAGGAAGAATCAGAGCGGTGATCTCTCTTGTTCTCTCAAACCAAACTAACTCGTAAGAAGAGCAGTAGAATACCACTAGAAAGAAAAGTGTAACAAACAAAACACATTTTTTCCTTATGCTTAATTTATAACAGTCGCCTGCATGATTTGACTTTCTTTGTCTGTAGATAAATGTAGGTATACCTAAAGATACTGAGTCGAGTTAAATCTAAATATACAATTGTGGGTATCTTCTACATTTGTGCACGCATCAAAGAATTGTCTCATCCCTTTGTCGCGATCGGAGACTTTACAATCTCTAATGTTGGGTTCGTGGTAAGTTAAGTATAAAAATCAGTAGGAATTCATTAGCAAGTTAAAAAGTGTAGTCGGTTACAGATAAGTAGTCATTAAAATAGATAAATGTAGGATGCACCCACAATTGGCGGGTTTCTGTTTATATCTGCATGCGATAATTACTAAATGAAGCACTTCGGGATTCAGATAGGTACACAATAAAAACTTTGCCTTAATACCTAAGGATTGGGTTTATAGGTAGGTAAAGTAATCAATGGATTTTTGCATGATGTTGTGTACTGCACTAAAGGAGTGGTAACTGCATTATAATATAGGTACAGGTAGGTATTGGGTATAGGTAGGTACTGCAAGATGATAAAATCTGTTAATAATGACCGTAAGTAAAAGGATAGTTGTTGAAGGTTGATGGAAATGTCAGGTTCAAAAATTAGGAAGTCATATAACTTAATAGTATGATTGTTAATACTATATTATTACAGTGCAATAAAAATCTTAACTTTTATTAGTCATAAATGCCCTTTTGAACTAAAAGACATGAAATTCCTTCTTTGGTTTATTTACCACTAACCACTACCTATGCAGAGCTACAAAAACAATTCATTGTGATGAAAACTGAAAGCTTTATCTGCATTTTTCGACACAATGCACACGGTCACACATAGTACATAATTATTCTATCTGATCTTTCTAATAAACAAGACCAAGAATAACATAACAGGTTCCTTGTAGTCTGTACTGGAGAGTTGTGAACAAGAGAGACATGTATTTTCTCAAAACTTATTTAAAATTCAACTTCATTCGTAAACTAACAACTATGTGTCCATGTTTCAGCTGGGCCAGTTTGAAAACATGTTGTGACACTTTAATTAGAGCTAAAAGCACAATCAGGAGGAAGAATTATTGAGAGAATAAGCTACAATTACTGGATCGTTTGTAATGGTTATCCATCCTTATCACTTTCTTTAGAGTCATCATTAGTCTTGCGGTTTACCCAGGGACAGGCGATACTTAAAAATAACAGTGAAGGCTAATTTTAGTAAAACCCTATATTTATGTTCCTTATACCATACCTACTTTTTTCTCTGTATGTTTCCGAAATATGGTGCATTGTGAAACAACGTTGCTTTTAACGTTAAGAATTTAGTCAGGTGCAAGGTACATGATACACCTGCAGAAGTACACTAGTAAGTAGTTGCATACATAATATAAACACAAAAATTTAGCCATGATACCACTTCTTAAACACGACTTCATTTAAAGTAGGTGATGTAGTAATTTCCAGTGTTCTTGATTCTTGTTTTGTTTCAGTTTATTTCTGAAACAACTTGTAAGACTGGAGTCTTATATAATGTGTGTACACACGAAAAGAAACGGATGGACATCTCGACATCTGTATGCAGACTTGTAGCAGACCGGTTCAGTTCGTAAACCTAAATCTGTGTAAGTAGTGGTGGAATGAATGTACAATAATAATACATTTGTTTGTTACTAATCACGGAGCTGGGAAAAGTTTAAATAGTCTAACGTCTATATAAAGTCGATTCCATGAATGTGTTGTATTGAATAACAATTGAAAGTTTAAATTGTGAATATCCTGAAGCCTGAATTCAGAATCCTGAAGCACCCATTTTGTTTTCTGATTTCCACTGTTTTAAATTTACTATTTGTATACTATATAAATATTCTCATTCTGTAACACAACGAACATTATTTGAGCTTACAAAGAAAGTACGCAGACGAACGTACGTTGGTAATATGTAATAATAATAACACTCACTGCCGAGCATGCCAACAGTCAATAACGTAGCCTTGACTAACTAGTATTAGTATTTACAACTGCACTAACAATAAGTATATAGAATTTCTATACTACGTGTATGGTGTTATTATGGTAGGTGTTTCTCCAGAGGATACATCTGATATGATGATAACGATAAAAATTTGCATGCAAGACAAGACCCTGGTTGTACAGAGAGTTCATAGCTTAAGAAACACAAGTCACTCACAAGTTGGTCTACTGTTCAATTGAGTTGAAAAGTAGATGATAGGACGGGTTTGATTCTTCGTCGGACAAACAGTTGCTTCCAAGAGTTCAATTTGAAAATCCTCTGTTATACTTTCAGAAGTTTAACATTGATTTTATAAGCCAGTTGAAAGTTAGTAACATTACTACAAGCTACTTGTAATGTTAGTCAACGCAATAAAACCCTTGCACTAAACTAATAGTAAGGAAGTCACTGGTGAAAAAACTCACTGCAGTTGAATAAGTAGGTAGTACATGAATTAATAAGGATTTATTTTATGCTGTATTTCTTATTGTGTTTTCCTATGTAACTCGTAGACTTAAAACGAATTTCCATTGCATTACGTGGTGACGAAGGAATAGTAGTAGAACAAGTAGACACATGCAGTAGAAACGAGCGCTAATTCGGTTAGGGGTGTTTAATGTAAATTCTTGTCAGTCATTTAGAATTACAACAAAAAAGAAAGACACTACCACCACCGGTGCACTAGTGCCTTGTGTAAAAACACAAGCACGGTAGACAGCCGGGCATGGAGGTGAAAAGTACATGTGCATAACTAAAGTAAATAAGTTTCAGAAGAAAAGAGCTAAGGGAATAATTGAAATCCATTAAGGACGAGACAAGACAAAGCAGTAATCCAGATCTGACTTTATTATAATCCTATGCAATCAATGGCAGAAATAATGAGTAGACCAATACAAAAGGGTAGATAAGTAGTCACTACCTAT
>JAQFYB010003564.1:0-18984 GCA_034694085.1 Pogonognathellus longicornis | reverse complement strand
CAATTTTATTTTGGACACCTTTTTAAATTTCCCACACAAATGACGTCAAACCCCGCCTCAACAACATGCCCTATAATTCTTTGGGGGAATTATTTTCATTGTGAGTTAATTGAAATCATTTTTGTAAATGCCGAGTATATAGGTGTGTAACGTGCCTTGGGTGTGTATGAAACGGATTGCTTTTAATTAAAATCCAATGTAAAAATTTACCACCCGAAAAGTCGGAGCCCTGAACATTTTGACTTTTATTGTTATATCTGTATTTCTATTCATATTATTAGTCGAACAGAATTTAAAATATTTTGTTGGAGTCAATGGAGAGAAATTGATTTGATGCAAATGAATTACAATTCTAATGCAAAACTGTCATCGTTTAATTCTTGATTAATGTGATTTTGATTTTGTGATTAGTAAAAGAGAAAATAGAGATGCAGATTTAGTTATGGTAAGTGTTTTTTTAGAGTGAGAATAAAATATTTAAACCAAAAAAATTAAATTCCTCGAGCTTATATAATATATGTTTACTACTAGTATATGCCTATTTTTTGGCACATCAATTAATCACAGCAGAGTAAAGGAGTGGTCCAATATATAAAAGTGAAATACCGTCACAATATCAATTAATGACTATAAATCAAACGATTTCTATTTTTATGGCTGACAAGGAATTAGTATTAATTACACATTAAAATTATTTACATATCCGATCCTCACGATCCCGAGGAAGCATGTAAATATTGTTATCGGACTCGAGAAAGTGTGCTTCTTAGGCAGCGCTGAAACCTCCGTCAATGAGAATACTTTGTCCGTTAACCATTGGAGCTGAGTCTCCCAAAAGAAATAAAATGCTATTCACAACATCTTCCATTTCCACCGCAGATTTTCCCAGAGGACAGCGCTGAGACACATTTTCAGTAATTTTGTCCATCATCTCAACAGGAAGAGCCGCAACCAGTTTTTCAAATGAGTCTGTCTCATCCACAAAAAATGGATTAACTGCATTCACTCGGATTTTGTGTATTCCTAATTCACAGGCCATATTGCGGGTCAGGACGTCCAGGGCACCTTTTGACATTGCATACGCCACTGCAATAGGTGCGTGAGTTTTTGAAGCCTGAAAAGGATTCGCAAAAATATTTACAGTGTTTATAACCTTTTGAACCATTGAATTGCAATTAGTAGACCTAAAAAAATCTTTACTCAAAAAAAATCAATCATATATAGTGAGCGCCACGCCACGTAAGCCGTCACATAGGGCTTATAACATTACATTATAACATCACAAAGTAAGTTACGTTCATACACTGGGTAGGTATTAGGAACAACAGCAAAAATGGCTTGTTAACATCGGTACAATTTGGTTTCAAATTTTTAATAGGTTAACCATCCGTGTTAAAAGTCCTATGTGACGGGAGGCGCTCACTGTAGACTGAAATATTAATATAAAGATAAAAATTCTTCTTGAAATATTAAATGACTTGAGATACCTGGCTTTTATTATACATAAACTTTATACAAAAATATTTTAATTGTATTTTCTGAACCAAAACAATTTTCATGCATTTGTTCATTTTATTAGCAAATTAAACTATAATATTATAAACTATAATTGCACCTGCAAGGGAGTATAATAAATATCTATAAAATGATGATTCCGAAATAAGGGGCAAAAGTGATATTTGTGATTACAGATTACAGAGGTAGGTAAGGCCCTTCCCTTACAAGGCCGAACAATTTGAGACTAATGAAAAATCTTTTTTCTAAAACTTGGGTATGAGGGCATGTGCCCATGGTCCCCCATATGATACGCCCTTGAATTTCTTTTAAACTGCTATATAAAAACATATTATTTTATAAAATATATTCGTTGTTACCATTGAAGATACGTTAACAATGGAGCCGCCTTTTCCCCTTTTGATCATTCCTTGAGCTACGACTTGACTAACATTTACCACAGCTTTAACATTAATATTGAATAATCTGTTTAGACAAACAAGACAGAAATCAAATCGCATAATTAGAAATGGATTAATTAGGTTTATGATTTTTTGAGAGGATGTAATATGAATTTACTCGTCACAGTCTTGTGGTCGTATTGCAAAGAGTCCCAAGGGTGCTGGGATAAGTTTCCCCGCATTATTCACGAGGCAGTCCATGGGTTCCAGTCCAATGAGAGCTTTTCTGGTTGCATCCCAATCTCTCAGATCAACACAAATTGTTTCAATATTCGAGCATTCACTTTTAAGAATCTTCAAATTCTCTGCTGTTTTAGACACCGCAAAAACTTGAGCTCCATCATCATACAGAGCTTTAACCAGGGCTTTCCCAATTCCTAAAAAACACAACCGTGCAAAAAGAAAAAGTAGGTTGTTTCACAGTGTTAGTGCAAAGGAAACAATAAAATTACATTTGACAGTGTGTAAATGTTTAACAAGATGATTGAGATGGTAATATTAGATGGATAATAATAATTACCTCTTCCAGCGCCTGTAACCAAAACACTTTTACCAGCAAACGAGCCTTTCGTTGCCATTTTTTGTATATTTTTTATAATATCCGGCCGCAGGGCATTTCCTGGAATTATTTATAATCTTTTTTATATCTGTATATATCTATATTTTTATCGTGTTCTTTTTATGTAAGTTGTACAGGAAAAATGATGAATTGTTTATTATAATTTGCCTGACAATTCCAACGTGAAACATCAAAAAAGACCTAACCTTTGAATGAAGTAGTCTAATTGGAACTGGGAGGAATTTGGACATACGTTTAAACGATACCTACAAGTTTTCCTTATATACTTATTGTGTTTTATCAAGAACTGATACTAAACAGTCTCTGAGACTGTTTCACAGTATACCACAACAGCCACAAGAATAAGAAATAAGTTTTAGCATGTAATGGACAATCGTGAAGCTTAGCTAGCTGCAGTTTCTTCAATGTTAAGAAGTGACGTAAGATAATAAAATGTATTCACAAGAAACAACCAAGCCCTTACTTAAGATACCTACTTTATCTACCTATGAGAATGATTTCTTACATGCACATTCTACCTTATGCCACACTCACCAATAACACGGGATCCTTGTAGTTCTATACACTGTAAAATTGCTAAATTCAATAGAACTCAGTCTTCTATGTCTCTATACATTTAGTGAGTAAAAGGAAAGGCAATGTCAAGCCATAATTACACAAGTTTCGTTTCAATGCATGTTGTGCTTGTGGCTACTTTCAAATAGTATTTGTCTACTACAGCAAAGCGACGTCATAGAAGAAGAATCAAGATGTATAATCTGTAGATTGCATGTTAAAGGCATTATACACACTTCAAACATATCTCAATTGACCTCACAGTTTTATATGGAGTTGGACATTTTTCAGTCCTTCATAGCAATTTTGAAAATAATTCAATAAAATCATATCAGTTTATAATAAAATACATATGAGTTACACAAAAATTATTTTGCATTTTTCCGTTTTTAAGTACATTACATTTTATTGACTGCTTCTGTGCTTCCTCAATCCTCTATGGGCAACTCAATATCATTGCTATATCCACAAATATTATTATGACAAAGCTAAAGCTAATAAGACAAGTGACAAGGTATAAAATAGTAATATTTATTTTACACTTATGTTGAGCACGAATAATTATTTTTATTATTCATTACAGCAACATTTTAGCAAACACTTATAATATTGTATAACTATAATATTATTATAATGTCTATGGACACCTACTCTTTTTTCTTATGAGACTCAAAGTCGATAACAGTGCTAAATATTTTTAACTTTACAAGCAAATCAATCTTCTGTTTATTCACTCCTTCACTATTATCACCCAAAGCATGCAACACTGCACTGCAGCACATAGACATTTAATTTTGTCTCAGGTACAGTACGGTACAGAATATGCATAATATTGCATCTGCTTGTGTGGTGCGTGGGTGCAGTAACGTGCATCAGCATAAATTCCTTGAATGCGAATGAATGAGATAACTAAATTTCAGTCACGTATTTAGAGAGGGTGCATGTGCACCCCCAGAATGAGTTTGCTATCACAAAAAATGGCTTATTTTGTCATAAAAGATAAAAATAAATTGGAAAAAAATTCGCGCGATGCGAATTTGATGCGTTATAAGTTGTTTGGACATAATTCTAAGCACTCAATTGTACCTCATATTCGAATTTTCCTCTATCATTAATTAATTTCTGTAAAATACCTTGCTGTGTACCCCCCCCCCATCTTACGATCCTGGATACGTTCCTGCTAAATTTAATATCTACATAATATAAATACAAGATACAACAGAGCACAATCAAGACATAATTAATGTGTATCATTAGTTTAGCGAAGACTACATACAAGAAACAACACATTAAGTTCCGTTGTAAGTACCGTACTTTACGGAATACAACATTATGGGGTTCTATTGCTTGGGATAAGAATTTTAGCCGGAATGTCGCGAATTAAGCACCATGTTGTCCATGGGGTTTTAATTTTTGAATGCAATATTTTAATTTAATCAAGAAATAATGGTTTTTTGGTTAAAAAATTTGGTATAAGCTTCATCATCCGAAGATCCGAAGCTTTCATTATACAATTGGTGGAATGTTGTCTATGTATTTTCAACTTCAATCTTCCTTAACAATACATAATGGTGCTTTAGTCGACTTTATGGATTCTGTTTTTAGCAAATCCAGTCCCTTGGAACAATCCTTACCCGGCTTAAAAGCAGTTATCAACTGTCTTCACTTTCGTCAACTGCGTTGAGAATACCACACACAAGAAATGATTGTCAAATCAAATTGTCAAATCCTGTATACATTTGGTGCAACCACCGCCCGGAATAACTGTTCTGCTGTGTCAAGGGTTATGTGAATTAGTTGGGCTTGTATCTTGTCCATGGGTTTATGTGGTTTAGAGGATGGGTATTTTTAACAACCTTATCCCGGCTAGGAGGAAATTGTGCCGACCCGGTCAGAGTCGTTGAATTAAAAATCCAATATACCTTATTAGAACATAATATAATATTATATGCATATTCAGGATATCAGGCTCGTACCCAGGGGAAGGGGTGCACGTTCAGGATAGTTTCGGGACAGGGCTATAATATATTTATATTGTTTTAATTTCTACAAAATATAATAATATAATATATAGAAATGCGTGTAGGGATTTAAAATCAATTTGAAGTTTCGGGTATAATATGTTATGTTTTATGGAGAAGTTTTTATGTAAACATTGAATAAATAAAAACTTTACTTTTTACACATCATAACAACAGAATAAGTTTATTTCTCGATTTCTCTTCGACACACTATGACATTATTACCCACCTTTAATTGCGAGACGAAACCGATGCGTTTACTCAATCGTATAATACATAACGCAGAATTAAGATAACATGTAAATCAAATATCTTCTACTGACACAACGATAACACTCAAATGTTTTACTGTAATTCAGATACATACATACGTTGTGTATGTACATGAATTACAGTTAAACAAAACACGGTTTAAACTTATAATTAAACTTCTATTTAATAATAATAAACAAGTCTTGCACCATACCGTTACAGAATACTTTGAAATATATAGGGGTAGTATACAATAGTACATGGATCCCAAAAAGTATAAAAAGCGTTTGTTCTAAATCATGGAACAGCGTATTATAGTTTCTTCTTTTCCGTTTCTTTCTACTACAAAAAACCTAAAAAACCTGTTCCATGAATCTACATAGAAATAATAATCAGTACATTATAAACTCCACACCACCATCTTATAAATATACCGTACACCAAAAATACCGAGAAAGATTGCGCTACGCTACATTTATTTATATGCGAATATTTTAATGTTTGATTGTGTAATGTAAGGAGTTCTGCAACAAGATTCTTGATTTTAAATTAAGTGTTGCTTTCCAACAACTGACGACAAAGACAGACCGGTTAAACCGACATAGGGAACACCAAGAAATTCAAATCGATCATTGGGCCAGAATTTTAATTCTGGCTGCTGCTCCGGAACCTAAAACACAAATAAATAAGAATCAAAATAACATGCCTACATAGCTACATAAAGGTATGGCAATGTATACCTAAGGGCATTTCATGTAAATGTACAATTATTAAATATAAAAATACTACGTTACACTAAGGGCCTATTGATATATAAATGAGTTTAGTTTTTAAATTAATAAATACTTCTACTTCAATTTTTATTTATTTGACGAGCTTTCAATAAAATAATTATACTCTTCTTGTCTTTATGAATGATAGAAGTTTTAATATAAAAGTTATTACGTTTAATAATTATGACCTCTAGAAACCGAATAATTTTAAGTCCGTTTACATGGGGTAAGCAATAGGTAATTGTCGAAATCCCAAAAGAAGAGTTTATTTTGCCGTGAAAGTGCAAAAAAATCCCGAAATTTTATCAAAAAATGGTAATTTTAGCCCACATTGACTGCTCGGGATCATTACTACATTTGTATCGTATTTGGAATTTTGCCCTCTCCGGTATCGATTTCTGTATACGGCCTTGATTTTAACATATCGGAGGTATAATACAATAGTCTGTTTAATTGTCTATGCATTTAAGAAGTCAAAAACTCGAAACTGATACATAACTTGACGTAATATTTCTATACAGAATTTTAAATGTTTCAATTAATGAGTTTTACCTGATGTTGTGCATCAAAATATGCGAATAAAACACAGGCTGTGTAAGACGCAATAAAAATGAGTACGTGCCAAAACGCATGTAAATAAGGAAAATTGAGAGCGGACCAAGTTTCGCAAAACAATTTGTCGTTGATCCAACATGCCACAGCCAGTAACCAAATAGCTCCGCAACGTGTTCCCAACCTTACCACTCTTGAATTCCGACATCTTTAAGCACAAAAATGTACAATCACATTTTTTTAAACGAGAATTTTCATTCAGCATATTATAACGTATGATATTATGTAGGTAATTGACCAATTAAATGATTAAAGTGTGCCCCTATACCTGTTGAGTTCAGTAATCATCAGCATTAATGCTGGAACAGCTAACATCATCAGAGCAAATGCATTGAACGCTGGCTGAATAAGAGCCAAACCAGAGCTGACAATCGCGATCCCTAAAACAAGACCCTGAAAGACAGACCTAAAATACACAATCAAAATGTTTTAATAGGTGCTTTGAGAAAATTAAATTACAACTTCTTAAAAGCAATTTCAATCTCATATACAGAACTAAGTTGATTTCGGGGGTGCAAATAGTTATAAAACGCCAAAAAATTCAAAGTATCTAGTATGTTTTTCAATAGCAGGGGACAATTGCCCCCTGCACAATATACGGTCTTAAGCAATTTTATGGTTTGACAAATTATTTGGTATTCTACGAAATAAAGACTGTAAGCTACAAAGTGAGACTACTAATCTAAAACTGAATAATGGCAATGTTATAAAGATTCTTGCCTTTTGTTTTCAAAACACTGTGGTAGGTAGTTAGTGGGGTACCAAAGCGCAAAGGCTGCAGCAACAACCCATAAAATCGCAAGTTCGTCTAATAACTGTCCCAGTAAGCTAAGTGTGGCATGAAAATACGCCGAGCAAATTCCAACGACAATCAGCATGAGCCATATTATATGAACCCCTTGGTTGAAGCTCTTTCCGTACGGTCGAAACAGCCAAATCAATATAGGAGGTAACGCGAAGAAAAGGACGTTACTAAACTGCATTTTGCACCATAAAACACAAACAATATCATCACATTATCATTTACTTGTACTTTTTACTCATTAAAACTGTCATATGTACTCAGTTTTCTGACAATTTTATGTATAGGTTGAGCAAAGAGCATTTACAGCTTGTTTTTACTAACCGTATTAACGAATTCAGCTATAAAGGGTGAATGACTGTAGTTTGATTCACACCAGTCCACCGGAGAACTCCCAGGTTTTAACATAGTAATTCCGTGTCAAATGCCAAAACTTCATGTATTTCAATTGGAAATAATCTGAAAACAATAAAATGGTTACTAATGAGGTACGACATCGAAATTTTATTCAAGAATTCTAATGAAAGGAAGTTCAATAACTTTTCCAAGTATTTGTTATATAGTTAGCGAGTATAGTCATTAAGAATCGATGACGTGTGTGTATGTACACGTCTTTACATTTTACATTTTAATTATCTATTCATCTCACTAACAAAACAATAACACAATACGTGCTTATGATTTTCTATGATTCGATTATTGAGCTGTGGCTGACCATTGTCTTGTGAATGTGAATTGTGTGTCTTATTGAGTCTTGTACTATACCTGTATGTCATGTGTATGTTATAACATAGTAGGTAGTCTAGGTAGGTACTAGGTACTGATTGCAATTATATCTGTATTACTATTACGTACTATGTAGAAGACACTGTTTTTGTCTGTCACTAAATAAGGAAGTAGGCAATTACAACATCAGCGTATTGAAAGACATTCTGACTTTGACAGTACACTTTAGGTGTACGTATTTTATTCATTGACAAGATGGTTCTTTTATTCATCTGTCACTGTCACTTAACTGTCATATCTTAATAGATATTCACATACACTGACCTGTCGTGAATTAATGCTGGATATCATACATAATGCAGTACTGTATAGTATATACCTACCTAACCTACTTACTTTTATAAATGTCTAGGATAATTAAACGCGGACATCCCAACATTGATAAGCATTCGTAAATATAAATATTGATAAGATTAATAAAAGTTCAAGTGCACCGCACTGCTAACAAGCACCCGCAATGGCCGCAATGATCATGCAATTGCACTTACGTGCACTAAAGCGAATATCTGTCTTTAGGTCACTCATTGCTAAATTAAGATTCAAGTTCATCTCTGTTACATTTTTGTAAAGAAGAGTTTGGTGTGTCTATGTACACTTACATACTACAAAATACACACAAACACATACAAAAATGTGTAAAATTCGTATACGACAAATTCGTTTTAAAAATACACTATAGGTTATAGATAAGGCAAATAGTCAATATTATTTCTATACTCCTGTTTTGTACCAGATATGTATAGGTAATTAGATAGCTATAATTATACTGAACTTTCCTAATAAGATTATCTAAGATGTGGGTTATTGTCACAGTTTATTAAATAGTGTTAAGCACACTAACCAATATCAAATTGAATATTGAATGAATGAAGGTAGTATAGAGGCATAGAAGTTTAGAGAGTCTATAAGAAATTACAGATTACAAAGGTCCAAGTACAAACAATTTACATTTTTAATGAAGTTGTGTCGTCTTGTAATGAATCACGAAGAATTGATAATGGCCAAGCCAATGACAGACTTTTGTTTGAGGCGATTGATTGTACAGTCCAGTTTGATTGTTTTCGCTTTCCGTCTGAGTTTAAATGCCTTTGGAGTTTGGAACAGCAATTGTAGTTGTACAAGCTTCTGGTTGTAAACTGTAAAATCGAAATCTATGTCAAGTGATTGGAGAATTAAATTTTATAAGTTAAAAATGCTGAAATACAATTAATACACAAGAAACTAATCTGTTATTACGGCTAGACTTGAGTCATACAAAAACTAACTAACAGCAGAAAGACAAAAGAAAGCTACCTATTTAGATTAAATGAAGTGAAAAATATTGTCGTATCTTAGTGTTCATAAAGTTCAACTTACGGAAAATCTTGTAAAAGTATCGTAATCTTATTTAATTAAACTTGATCTTTGCACTTGTGCACTTGCACTTAAACAACTTGACAAAAAAACAGCGTAAATTCCATAAAATGTTAAACTCGTCGCTGCTAAGACGTAGATATGGTAGACAGGAAACGAACCAGCTGATCTCTCACTCACTCAACCACTAATTTATACAATATATGCATATGCATCCTTACCGTACTTTATAAAACGCACATTACATCTCATGGACCTTCTTTAGAGAATCGCGAATTGCTCACATGTACATGAGTTGATGACGAAGTAATTTCTCGTGTGGACAAAAATGCACTTTAACGAAAAATTCGACAATAATAACATTATGCCAGCAAGGCAACCAATGGTAGTTCACCTTGAACTAAACTCAATCTTTAACATTGAGCAAGATACTAATAGGCACAATGTAATATCTCATGTATTCTATATTCTCTATGCTATATACACAAAGTAGTTTTAAAGGGTAAAGCCAGTCTTGTACAGATGTCCATAGTCGATACTATTACTACTAAGAAATAAGTAAACCGTTGTATTGCGTTGCAAAGACGGATATGGCCTATGATCGAGTAATCCAAATAATCTAAGAAAATAACTGTATTAGTGCTTGTAGTAACGGAATGGATAATATCCGCTCCGTGTCTATATGTGTACTCGGGTTCGGAACGGGACACGCCACACCACACCGTATATTATGCGGCGTGGCATGTCCCGTTCCGAACCCGAATTGTTGATTTGGCCGAATTGTAGGGTTGCGCATAGGATTGTAGAATATAAATCGGGTCGGTTTCGGGACTGGTTCCAAATGTTCGCATTCACTAGGGCATGGACTATTTTACTTGGGAATATCTCTTCAATTGATTAATTACCTTTTTTTTGGAATTTATAACGGGCTAGAGCTTTATAGATAAACGGGAATATTCGGGTCGGGTCTTAAAATTCCTACCTAAGTTTTAAGTTTGTAAATGACAACATGTAGTAGCTTATAATTCAAGACAAGAAATGGAAACACTTGCACACAAACAGACAGACACACAGACAATTGGTTCTTATAAATGTTAATAGTTATTTTCAATCATGTATGTAAAGATGGAAAGCTTTATGGAATGAGGACAATGTTTTAAAAGACATTGATAAGAGTTTCCAAGTATTTTATCTACGGCTGAATGCGTACAATAAACATTAAGCAAAAACTAAAAATAGCTTTTTAATGGTTTCTTTCATTGTTGTTGCGAATGCGAATAAATATTTTCTAACGCAATGTTAATGTATTTGTATTTGTATTCCTATACATAAGTAATAGGTACACACATTAAATAAATAACGTAACTTGCTGTAAATGCAAAGTAAATATCTGTACACTATGCCCACCTCAATTCACATATTAAACAACCCAATTCTTTCATTTTTATTTTACAATATCTAGTGTGGTATAATATTTGGATAAGCATAATTATTAATGGATAAACATTAATAATAATAATTGCGTTTAGCTTGTTTTGGGAGTGTCAGGATGAGTCGGTTGGTTTGCTCTGCTATGAAGAAGACAAAAGACTAAAGGAAAGGAGGATGCCATGTCAAATATAACAAACCATGCAGAATGAAAAGCCATACAAAGTGACAAAAGACGATTATGAATGCATTGGAGTTCAGCAGTGGAACATTCTATAAGTGGAAGTTTTGCAGAAGACGGAGACGGAACTAGGAAGTGGTCGTATTAGATTGGGTTACTTTTAAACACAAAATGAAAGATTATTATTTTTTTGACGCAGTTGGGCTTAGTTAGTACATATGGATATTAACAAAAAATATAGTAGGTGCTACTAAAAATTATTCAGACTACTGGTGTGAACTGTCCTATATGTAGGTCAGGTAGCACTGTAAAATAATAAATTGAATTATACCGTACGATTTATACAGGAAGAAAACCGCTTTATACATTAGTATAAAACGTGGGGCAAATATTGTTTGAAATAAAAAATTGGCGTAACAAGGGCTTTGAAAGGGGAACGAAAATTTTTGTGTGAGTACGGTGGTGGCAAAAATGAGGTATAAAAATGATTTCGATGCTACTTTTACTTACTCCACTTTTAAACGTGTTGTCTTAAACAATCAATACAAAAAGTGGCAGTGAATATTATTTTAACCTACAGGAGGCTATGCAAAGATTTACAAGTAATTTACAAGTGTACTACCGCATTAGAAATATGCAAACAGAATAATCGCAATTAAAAATGACAATTAATATTAACAATTAGATCATTAAAATATGTGATCCCCTCCGACTCCGAGTTCCGAGATGTGATGTTTAATTTCATGTCAAAATATTACAATCATTGTATTATCTAACGATTATGAATATTATAATTATTATGTACTTAGGTATATTTATTAATAAGTGAACTAATTATTTTTTATATTATATATAATTAAATTCCTACTCATTGAACAAACGAGCTTGCTTTGTATTGAATTACTATATAAAATTAATATATAGCCTAAAGTGCTTAATGTTTCATATTGACAGTTCGACAGTTGTATAACTTATGTATACATGCCTTTTTTCCCGTCAAGATAGAGATCCCGTTTCTTTACATAACAATCTATTTACAAAATTGCCTTTCAGGCAATTATTAGGAATAAGTGGGGCTATGCTTTTGAAGTATGTAGTTGCACTAAAGCAATATTAATAATAATTTGTGAAGCCCTCGTGCTTATATTTAACTTAATTTAACCTATTATTAGGAAGTTATTAACGTGTTCGCTATCTTCTTCTGTTTGTATTGTTGCGTATTACTTACCTAATTATTTCATTAAAATGTCGACATGTCGACCTCAACTAACACCGTATTAACAACCATATCGTGGAAAATACAATATTATTATAATAATCCCAATGGTTTAACTTACTTTAGTTTGGTTTGGCCTAGATACAAAATACAAACTGAAATTCGATTACAAAAAAGTGCAATTTGCATGCTTCATTTTTTAGTGAATTTGTGTTTTCATTGTTTATACTTGTTGTAAAGTGTATATCTTTCACTATAAGACATGTAATGGTTGATTGATGGGTGGACATGGTTCATTGGCATCGTATCGTAATGTAGGTACACATACGAACTGCTCACAGACAGTGCAATACACAAGTGGGAATAAAAATATTACAGTTCCTCGAAAGAAATGAGAATATAAAATGTTAACTTATAGGTAGGTAGGATGTCGCCAAGTTATAAAGGAGCTAAGCACGCATAGCAAAGCAAAGCTAAAGTGATACAATAATAATGTTATAATGTTCCTCATCATCGCATGCATGTCCGTGTGCAATATGCAGCAACAACGCATAATATCTTTCATCCCACATTTTGCATACTTAACAAGTTGACAGTGCAGATTGCACAATAAAAATTGCACCAACAGCGATCATTCAACGCGTATCATGCCAGTAATTGCGGTATAATTGTATGTACATAAATTTACGTGATCTTTTTTTGCGTGTGTAAGGAAGGTGTTGCTTATTTCATCTTATTAACAAGTAAGTAGGTACACACACATTGTGCTACAATTTTTTATTTTCATGTACACCTTTTCGGACAAAAAATGATGCGAATATAAAGAAAAAAGTTGGTTCATTGTATGTATATAACTTAATTGTGTGTGAGTATTATAGTACTGAATGGACAAACAAAGGTATTATTACTTAAGGAACATTCTACTTTTGTTGCGTATGTATAGGTACATACATGTACATACCCAATAATAATCAGAGGACGGAAGCTCATATTTAATGTTAAAAAACCGAAAAGGGTGTCCATGTTTTTGCTATTAAATTGCTTTCTCATTTTACAATAAACTGAAAATTTTGTAATATAATTTAATTGTTGAAAAAAGTTATGTAAGCCTTATATCAAAAATCGGAAAATTTAGAGATTAATCAATTATTTTAACACAATGTTCAAAAAATATCCAAAAATACGAAGCTGCAAAAACGTTCAATTATGTGTAAAACAACAATTATGTGGAAAAAATGTTCAAACATGTGCAAAAGACGGAATACTAAAAGCGTATTTATTCTAGAAAACATTTGAAAGCAAGTAAAAATAACTTTTTTATTTCAACCAGTTTGATTAAAGGTATGTGATCCAGAGAGTCTCGGGAAGAATGTCGGGAACTCGGGACTGCAGTTAGATCCTATAAAAAATTGTGTTTACATACAAGTCCGCTGTCTGATATAAATACAGATGATAGATGCATAGAGTGCTAGAGAGGACCGTGTGAGAAAAAAGTGAATTTAGTGAGTGACATGGGTTGCAAATGGAAATAGGAGTTGAAAGTGTGATTATTGGATGGATGGATACGAGTTAGATGTAAATGATGCGTGAACTGTTGCAATGCAAGTTGTAACAGTTGTAAACGTTGCGTGAAGTGATTTTACAGTCGGAACTGCTTCCGCTCCGTAGCTTTAGCTCGCATTTGCCATTTTCCACACATAAAATCACAAAACTTTATTGTGTAGACTTCAACAGCGGTGGTGTGCATAGAATCTGCAAATTACACAGCCATAGCATAGCCATAGCATAGCCATAGCGAACTAACTTAATTATACATATACCTAACAGTCAAATATATGTGCAGCCAGGTACTTATTATTATTATAAAATATTGGTACCTATTTAGACTTTAAGGCTGTTATAAAATAAACCATGGGCAAAATACTTTTTCTCAAAATAAAAAACGAACATAATATTATCTCGTCTCCCAAATACAAAGCATTCAAAATACATTTTCCAAAATACGATAATAGTCAATATGCTTTTATGGGAATGTATTTCAAATTAAAACATGTTTTTAGGAAAATGAATTTCAAAGTACAAAATATTTTTATGAAAATACATTTCAAAGTACAAAATGCTTTTAGAAAAATGTACTTAAAAATTCAAAATGCTTTAAGGAAAATGTATTTAAAAATTCAAAATACGAAATGCTTTAAGGAAAAATGTATTTAAAAATTTAAAACACAAAATATCTTAACTGTACCTATTTCAAAATAAGTATTTTCAAAAATTGTAATTATAAAAAATGTGAGGTAGAGTTAAGCTTGTAATGTTCAATGGCAGAATTCACATTAATATTTTATACCCCTAAAGCACATAGGTAATTATATTGCAGCTCAACATCACATTTTTAATATAATAGATTTTACGCTAATTTGTTATTCATATTTTATTTTGGAACTCAAAATACATTCAGGATAATATTTTGTGTTCAAAACAATCAATGGTTTATGAAATCTGAAAATACAAATACTATAAAAGTATTTGTCAAAATAAAATATTTTGCCCAGGCTTGCTATATGTACATATACCTAAGTACTAACTACCAAAAGCTACAGTATAATAACAATAATAATATTTACTAAAGTTTAAAAGAGAGTCATTCATAGCATGAATAAGTGAAAGTGGAAGAAAACTGAAAACCAAAAGTCCATCATACATACGATACATCCATACAAAACATATAACTTCCACTTCACAGCTATACAAGTTATAATAACAATAATATACAAATGATATTTTGTTACCTTGTAATGCTACAATACAAATTATTCCTTTTGCAGCAGCATTACACATAGCACCAAGATTCTGCTTATGATTTGCTCACAACAAACTTAGATAGCATAGAATAGAGATCAAAATAGACATAAAATTGCACGTTCTAACAACAATTAAGACAATTACGTCTTAATTGGATAAAGCAACTAGCAATACTTAGTCTATGATTACACGTTCATTTAATCCTTGTATTTTTTACATCAACTGCTAAGAAAACTCGTGTAATGACTCAGTCTCGTGTAAAAGTGTTCGTCCGCAAGTGGCAATTAGTTATAGGCATGTACTTTACAAGCACTTACGTACTTACAACAACTAATTTGACACAAACAACAACAATAAACGAACTGATAGCCTTTCAACAATATACATGTATCTACATGTACACATTAATACCTACACCTAATAACCTACCAACATATCTGCATTGTATCATGTATCGAATTTTTAAAGTCTTTATCTCTCACTAACTCACTATCGTTTAACACAGTATAACTTTAATACATAATCCGAGTATTGGAATGCAATTATTGCTGGTTGCGTTTTTTGACAACAGCGCAAATTTTTTACATTGTATTTATTGCGAGTATAATTCAATGGTGTGAAGCGAAGTGTAGTGCACGCTCACGCTGACTATTGCTCTCTATAGGTCACTTACGTCTTTTGAACTTTTTATGTACCTATCCCATGTATCAGTCTTGCTGTTATGTTATTGTATAAGTAACACCATGTAAAAGTAAAATGTAGGTACATAATGTCATATCATGTCATGTATCTATCTATCACTTGTAGATTGAAGAGAGTTTTTTTACTACCGTGTGTGGATATAACTACTACCGGTAAATGTTTTTTCCACGATTTGAGTGATTGACTGATGAATGACTTATATGAGATTTCTTTCCTTGTATAAATTGTACAGTAAGTAGGTAGAGGAGTATTTTAACACGACACGTAGGAAAGTGCAACGTGTTCTCATTATGTTCTTTTCCCATTCAGCACAACTGCATTAAAAAATAACACATCTTATGTAACTGGTGTGTACCGGTAATAGCAGATGCAAAGAGGCAGACAGATGAAAATGAGAACTATTCATGTGGCACAATACCTACTTAAAATATTTGGTTCCGTCCTATATTCAAGATGCAAAATTACTTTGGATTTGATGATTGGAAGCTTCATAACCCCAAAAGTTAGCTAAATGAAGTAGGGCTATAATATAGAAACCATAAACTAGTAACAAGTAGGCGTAGATACATAAAGCCGTAGCAAAAGCATTACATTATTGGAGAACGAGTGTTGTGGAACAACAAAAACAAACAAGATTGACTCTCATGACTTGATCCAAATGAAGGAAGGAAAGAAAAATACTTTTTTAAAGGAAATAAAAAACAATTTCATTCATTCATCCAATCTCAAATGAGTATTGCCCTTACTACTTACGTATACATAGTGTGTATAGGTACTATCAAATTGTACAGATATCCAATGTTTGTATTACACGAGTTCTCACTTACTGTGTCTCACTTACATAAGACATTATTACTCTACAACGAGCCAAATCACATAACGGCTATAATAATGTAATATGTATTAAATTTGATTGTTTCAGTGGGTTAGCTAAGGCGTAATAGTAATAGACATTGCAATGCACACACGTAATAATATTGTTCATGAAAGCAACGTTGTATGTAATGACTTGATGAGATCTTTATGTGAATACAGTGCATAGTACATTAGTAGCAAAGATGTAGTAATGAGATAACAGTTCCTAGTGCAAGAATGAAATGGTGGATACGATTAGAGTATAGGTATACGTATGGTGTAGAAGAAAATTAAATAATAATATTATGAACAAAATGAGATTTTAGTTTAAGGTAGGTACATTTTCATTTTTTACTTATCTTTGTGCAAGGAACTTGTACAAGTATGGAGACAGATACAGAGAGACGGTGTGCATTTAATCGGTTCTTATCTTTTCATGTATTTATGTATGTATATTGTTATTAGTGCAGTTTGTTCGCGCGGTTAAATTGGACAGGTATAACTACATTACCTATACACTAGTACAAATCTAGAAGGTGTATCGTTTACACTCGTTGATTCGTTTTTACTGCAATCACACATTACAATCTGAGACAAATCTCAATGAACTGCAGTCAAGCGAAAAACAGCCAGCCCAACAGAAATCGCATGCACGCTTTTACAAGAAAAACACGCTCGCTCTTTTCATGAAATGAAAAACACCCACAAAGAGAGGGGCACCCATAATTCTCCTAAAGCTGATAACTAATACTTTTATTTGTGTTACCTTGTTACTAATGCATTTTATGTGCATTTCAGAATTTTCAAGTAATATAATATTTCTTAGGGATACTATACAACATCATGATATTGTAGTAGCAATGCAATGCAATTTATCATTTGTAGTATCTAACAAGTCGAACAAGTTATAAAAGAACCGTGGGAAAACCACCAAAATGCATTTCAAATCGCAATAATTGTTTCAAGTACCTAAATGTACTTAGTGTACTACACACAGTTACACAACTAACTTGCCACTTACCGGAGATGCCAAACACGTGTGGTGCTGGGAGTTATTAATAAATTATTTCCCTAAATGGTTATAAAAACGATGCAAACTAAAGAAACAGAGGCATATGAACCTACCTAATTTACAATTACAATCAGTTTCCTAAAAATGTTAAACTCATCCTCATGAATACCGGTTTGTTTGGTATAACATGCAATAATACATTATTCAAGGTTTATCAATTTATAATCTGTATGATACAGAATGTTATATAGAAAAAATTGCTTAAACATTATTTTTAATGTAGCATAGAACTTCAACTTCAGTGCTTAAACCATGTAACATGTAATGTTGTTGTAAACACATTTTAATGTACACCAAAATCAGTCACTCAGAAAACTTTTGGGGGAAACTTCCGCCGACTTTGCTGTAACAAACGTCAAATTCTTCTCAAGTGTCTCAAGTAAAATTTAAGTCTTTCAAAAGTGTTGTCACTTGCTATGCATCATACGCTTACAGCCAACAAGCAATAAATCCCAGTGCACTGGCACCATGACTTTTCAGGTGCATAATATTACAAGAATTCTCTATAAATACTATGAGAATAAATTTAATAGTCATTTAATACACAGTCAAGAAATGTTTTTATGTTAAATGTTTCTTTATGGCTAATGTACTAATGTCATTGTTGCATGTTGCCAACAACAGTATAATACCTATATAATTAACTCAAATACCGGTATAAGCTAGTTTCTATTATTTTCCACTACACATGCATAATATATATACTACATTGCCAATGCATGTACATAAATACCGCAATATCACTGAACTACATTTTATATTTAGTGAATTTACATTATAAATGCTATTTAATATTTAATACCACATAAAACTTTGTATGTGTATGATACACATTACACATTACGCTTTAAACTTTACAGCTTATACATAAACATATACTTTTATATTATTTAAATACTAGTGGGTCAGAGACCCGCGCTTCGCGCGGGTACGGCATGCATGCAAAACACGATTTGAAATAGGAAAGTTGAAAAATTGAATAAAAATTAGTATTTCCAATGTTTAAATGCGAGAAAAGCAGTTATTAAATAAATTGCTT
>JAQFYB010003563.1:0-18984 GCA_034694085.1 Pogonognathellus longicornis | reverse complement strand
TATAGGTATGTGTACACAGCTGGACCAGTTCTTCTATTTCTCTCAGGATTGTTAACAATTCTAACCTCATTCGTGTGCATCAAAATGAATCACGTAATTCCAATGCCTGGCTTTGCAGTATTTCCATTATTATCTCTTTTCCTAATAGCTTTTGAAATAGTTTTGATTCCGAGTGGGGCACTGGTGAATACAAAATCTGAAATATTTATTCACGCGTGGAAACCAAATGATAATAAATTGATTAGAACAACTGCTGTCAGCTGTCGCACAATGAGGTTTTCTATTGGCCCATTTTATTATCTGAAAAGATCTTCTGTGTTCACTTTCCTTGAGGTCATTGTAACCAGTACTATTAATATGGTTCTGTCTGTGAACATCAGGAGCAAATGATCCTACTATTCAGTCGAGTATTGAGAATATTTGCATATATTATGATGTAGGTATTAGAAAAACGATTTACTACATAAATACTTGCATAAATTTGGGCCTGCATAAAACGTAATGAAAATCGCAACAAAATTTTTGAGAGCTATTGCATTTTACAGTCTTTTTGGATTTTGGAAGAAATCTAATTTTATCTAGCATAAAGTCCAATAATTTGTGAGGTGAAGGCTGAGGCCATCTACACGGATCCACCACGGCCTGGTTTAGCTCAAAATGGGCAGTATTTTGTATTGTTCATGTGAATATTTGATAAAATTCTGTGTATTTCACTGCGTTAGAAATCCCGACTTAAATTGTTTTTAAATCTCTTGCACCCCCTGAGCTGGGGTGAGTGAAGGCATTGAGGCACACTAAATAGAACTGATACGCTAATAACTTTTAAACTACAACACTCGCCAAGGAGTGAAATTGATACAAAGACTCTACGCGTCATATTATTTTTCAGAATTGGCTTGGTCAATATTTAATAATGTTATAATATAATTGAAGTATGCATAATATATAATATTTAATAATGTATTGTGTTCAACATAGAAGCTTGATTAAAACCAGTGGCGGATCTAGGATTTATAACAGGGGGAGTTTTGAAGGAAATTCCAATGAACATCGGCGAATATAATAGGTATTTAACCGCATTGAATAATTTTTGATTTTTATCTAGTGTAAACTGAGATATAACAGGGGGGGTTTGGACCCGTAAAACCCCTATGTAGATCCGCCACTGATTAAAACGCATTACCTACCAAAATACTTTAGGAGTCTCTTTTGGAAGTAAGAGTAATGGTAATTTAAGAGTAGTAAGAAAAATAATAATAATATATCGATATAGGCATACTCTTAGAATTATCCATTTATTTCAATCCAGCACGTAAAAGTTTAAAGGTTGACTAATATAAAATTCCCATAAATGATTTGAAAATACCTACTTATCTTTAGGCAAACAAAAAAGTGGTTTTCCTCCCAAGCTTTATTCAAATCCTTAAAAATTTATATTGCATGCATCAAATTATTAGTAATGGAAGCTGAAACATGTAATATGGAAGTGTAACATTCATAGCCTAAAAATTAAAAGTACGTACACTATCTCATAATTATTAAAAAAAAAATCATAACAACAGGATATATTGAAGAATATTAGATCCATTGGTTGCCCTTTCATTTAAAATAACAAATAGCGTTATGATAACAGGGTGATATCAGGTAATCCCATGCTCAAAATTGCCGATTTATTTCACAAACAATTTTCTCCTGTTGGCATACCAGTCAGAAATTATAGTATGCAATTGTAAAATCATAGTATGCTCTGCACCACTGTACTTACGAATACACAATTTTTCATCCTTCATAAATCTAAGAAATTACACTACAAAATTGCTTTCTTAACAATTTCTGATGCATTTAAAAAAGTTAATTAAAGTAATGAACATAATTTCTGGCCATGTCAACAGATTTTATTCTGCTGGAAGCCTTATTCGCAATAATCGTCATAATAAATTAAGATCTATCATAACTGACTATTATTCGAACAGTTCACAAAGGTTGGACTGTTCAGGAAGAAATTCATTGTAAAAAGTTATGAGCGAAATACAGAGTTAATGTCATATCATTTGACAATTCCACGACAAAGAGGATTTATAATTGACCCTACTATTCGGAATAGTCAACTATGATAAAACGTAAGCTATTGTGACTATTTTTGTGAATAAGGCTTCCAGCAGAACAAAATATGATGCTATGACCAGAAATTATATTATATGCTCATTAATTAACCCTAAATACTTACTTAAGCCTGGTAATATGTTAAAACACTAGTATGCAAATATAGTATTATTAGTACCTATTATAGTTTTGAATTGTGTGGTTCATTCCAGTTAATGTACAGATATATCAATTTATCTTAATAATAATAATGAAATAAATTCGTTGAAATATTCTGATATGCGGCTGATTTCCAAAAATTTGATTGTCATAAAATTCTATTATGTCTGATGGCCCTTGGACTTGAAAATATTGACTCAAAGTATTTTTGCAAGACCCACTTTTTCCAACAATTTAAGAATAACATCCGTTTCCACTTTATCTGCAAAAAATGTCTTATCTAGCATTTCTATAGTTCACATTCTCATTTGCAAACATATTGATTGGTATATACTAGTTATGTACCTGCAGAAGTGTGTAGCTTTCAATTACTAAAGTTGTTAACATGTCCATAAAATATAACTACCGTTGTGTAATCTTTGCTGGATGTAATGTTTTTTACATGCTCCATGAAATCCTTCCAGGGTGATCGTGTTTTCAATCTTAAGTCTAAAGTTCAAGACATTCATCAACTCAATACGTTAAATTATAACAAAGCCAATACACGTCTTTTGTGTAGGTACATATTACTATTCACTGCGAATGTAATTCAGTATAGGTAAGGTACCATACTAACACTATTTTCAACCTGATTAGCTAATATATACAAGACTTGTAATCAAAATGTGTAACCAAATTTTCACTATATCCTCTCAAAACATGCATAATGATGCTTCCAAAGTGAAATAGAATAAACTATTTTAAAAAACGGAGTAAAGCAGTAGCGTCGTGTAGTGTATTAAAATATTGCAAACAATTCCCCCCACCAACCAACCGCAACCCCCAGGGTTAGATGTGCTAGTGTCAACTTTTATGACGGAACGGATATGTTATAAATTCACACTAGCTGATAAGTGCACAGATAGATAGATACATATATAGAATTCCAACAATGTCCTTATACAGTAGCTCCGCTACTGAATAACTGGCATTATAAGAATAACGTAGACGAATCCAGTTATAATATACATCAGTAGTGCGTATCTGCGAGCCACGATATAATTTATTATATAAGTATAACTTATTTGTCAAGGACATTTGACGATGTTAAGTTATGAGAGGTCAGTTTACTTGTTTTATAGACGTCGATAAAAGTTTAAACTTGTTCTCTCAACACTCACACGTATTAACTGTCGTATTTTTATAGCTCCAGTCAACTCTTGGCTTTTAGTTTATGGTGGGTGTGAAACCTGAGACGTGTGAGTTTCAATTTTCATCATTTTATTTCCAAATAAAACGCTATACAACTAAGGAGACTAATTAGGTTTATAAGTGACTATAACTTATTTGTATTGTAGCACCCTATGCAAATTATTCCTCAAACGATGAATGAGCATAATATTTAAAAATTATTATTTTCCAATTTAATTTAGGGCTATTTCGGAAGGGATTAATCCTCCAGCGCTCCTCCAGATGTTTTAAACGACTCCAATTACGATTTTTGTTAGAATATTTTGTTATAATATGTACTATGCTTCCCAAACATTGCAATTTTTGCCAACGTTTCTTTCCATATTTGCAAATTCTATAAAGTTGATAAAACATATTCCAAATAAAACATTGCTTTGCTAGACATGAGCCTTAGTGCATTCATAACACTTTATTGCTACAAATTTACTTTAATAGGCCTTTACTTAATCAACCAAAATCTTTAATGGAAATGTGAAAGCTTTGTTGAGTTTTTCCATATAATAAAACTTTATAAATGATGAAACAATGAGACCAAGAATATGCATTGCACCTATATACACTATCAGGAATCCGTATGAGAATTTGACATTTCCTAGATTTAACTGTTCACACTCTATAACTCTTACGCATAGAAAAATGAACACTATACAGTATATAGGAATCCATAAAGTATGCATAAAAATCCTCGGATAGTGGTTATCCTTGAGAGTTACTTTCTACATATTAGTATATAAGTATAAAGACCTATTATATTTACAGTCTGAAACTGTTTAAGTCGAATTGACAATTTAAAGAAAAACAACTACATAGCAATGAAAACGTTATCGTCAAACATAGTTGATCTTACTTTTGACTATGAAATACTTATGTAGTTAATTGATAATTTCTCTATGGTACGCAGATTGGCATTATAAATTTCACCCAAGCTTCTCCTATACTATACAATTGGAAAAAAATTCGCACTACGCATCAAATTCATGTATTTGACTTTGGATTTGACCTTGAATCAGATTTTTAGCGTTATCGAGAGTTTGACTTCCCCAATAAATAAATTTCTGTTTATGATGTGCACGCCATCATTTTGGATACGCACCTGATACAACCTACACTATAAATATTCCAATGCTATAATATCGTTTTTAGCAAAGCTGTTTAATCTACTTGGATTAACCTTTGACGTCCCAGGTGGGGTATACAATTACTGAGGTGACATAAATTTCGGTCAACCTTTTTTGAAATACCCTACTCAAATTTGTATTTGAAAAGCCATTTGGTCTATTTTTAAATCTTTTAAATTCGAATCAACAAAATTGAATTTAAACCTCGAGAGTAAAAGGAATGTACCATTGAATTCGGGACGGCAAATATTACATTGTATTTCAGTTTAATGAGATATTACTAATTCCGGAAATAAAAGGGTTAAACGATAAAATCAACTTAATAAAAAATGGTAAAAATAAAATGTACATGGTAGTGTGTGTATTCAGGTATAATCTCATCTGTTAACAAAGCAGCTGGATTATTGAGCCACGCTATAAAAAGTAAGAAAACGCAAATATTGAACACAAAACTTGTGATGTAACACGGTGGTAGCACTTCTGGAACATAACACATTCTTGCAGCTAGTGACCAACGCACATAGCAGCTCTGTGCAGACGAGCGGCAAGTTGAGTGTAGAGGCAGGTGACTGCACTACAATCCTTACCAATGTGGTGAGGAGGCGCCTTGTAAAATCCCCAGCGAAAGAAATATAGTTCTCCTTATTTTGACCTTTTAACGCCAAAGTTGCAAAAATATGCAAATTTGCCATTCTTTGTAAATTGTTGCAGGGACCTGTCCCTTCAAGAATATGTAAGAATTTCTACCCTATTCTACCCTAGGATTTTCCCGTACCTATCCATGTATCTAATTATGCCGGTTTTACTCTAGAAGCGGTTACGTGCAACGACCAACTCATGCAGGATATTTTATATGTCGTGTTTATGCAGAGAATGCAGGATTATAACAAAACGTCCTCGTCTTCATTTTATAGTCAGCAATGCGAACATACGCACATCTGCATTTGTCTCACTCACTTCACTTAAATATTACACCTACTTTCCTCGGCTCACAGTGGAGGTGTCGGTTAGTTTCCATTTAACTGCAATGAGTGTAAGTGAAATCAAAAGGGAATCCGTTGGGCTAACTTCAATAGGTAATTTTTTCATATTATTTTATAATCGATTGATTCATTTTTATAAGAATGTGCTATAAAAAACGAATTTCCTAAAAGGTATTATGCCCTGCATAGGTAAACGAGCGAATTTAATGCATTTTGGATTGATTTTGCCTTAAAGTTGCTCTAATATTTCCTGCGATTATAGATACAGAATATTATGTACCTTATGTTTCCATTTTGTTCTGTTCGCCCAAATCGATTTCTCTTTACGGCATGTTTTTTAGCTATTTTGCTAAGTTTGCAATATTTGTATTAAAATAACATTCCGTATTTTTAAATGTATTTCTGTTGTTGTGAATGCCCCCAATCTCGTGAGGAACGAAGTTAAATGCAAGAAATGTAATCAAAATTTTGACGCAAAATCATATTCCGTGATTCGTTAATTATATTCTGTTATTTAGAATTCTTGCAAATTATTCCATCGTTTGCAAAGCTCCAACGCGTGAAATATATCAATTATGTTATTACATACAAAGTTTAGTAATTGTGAGCAATATTTGGAATAATCTTTTCAGTGCAACAGAATGATATGGTATAAAATATGTATTTCTCGGGATAACTTATTATTGAGTTGCATTAACAATGGTGCTAACAAACTTTTATTGAAAATCCATAATAGACTGATATTTTCAACTTTTATGTACGGTTTTGTATATTTTGGAACATTATGCTATATAATGGTAACCGGGCGAATCGGTCAATCCAAACAGGCCAGAGAAAAGTAGCTAAAAATGTCAGAGGAATAAATATTTTTTCTAGTGTACATCCAAATCATTTTGTTTTCACACAATTCTCAGAAAACTGGATACAAACCAAACAAATGTTGTCAACTTAGTTCTCACCAGGTAATGATTTTAATAAGTAGAGCAAGGAAAGGCAGTCATTTGCCTATTCTATACGTTACTTTCTATCACGCCAATACTCAGTATCTACACGTTTCACATACTGGGGAGCTTAAGTTTTGAATTTGAGAGTACCTTCGCCTATTTAAAACTTTAGGCCATTTTGCCGAGGCAAATAGGCAATTGCATATTTGCTCATTTTCGTGATTACCAGCCTATTTCAGCGAAATTTGTTCACTTCAGTGTATATTTCTGGCGGAATTAGTAACCTTTCTTATAATTTGTGAAGTTAGGTTGTTAAGTTTTCCTTACTACAAAATAGAAATAGTAGTCTCAAACAATATACTTTCTTTGAGTAAAGTATGTAGCGTCAGAGACCAAATAGAATCCTTGCATTAGGCGGGTCGATTTAAAATTTTGCAAACGCTTTTTCTATTTGGATGACCTTGCAAAATAGGGAAACATAAAATTCAGACCAGTTCTCTTTTAAAAGGCTAGGTCAAGCAGGTAAAGTATCCACTTCATTTTAGGTTTGAAGCTGATAAATTCATAGTTTGCGAGGTAAGTTTTAACTTTGAATATTTATAGTACTTGTGTTTATAGGATAAAAATTTAATTTAAATTTCTGAGGGAAATAATCCTCCAGTTAATGAATTTTGAATAAACATGAGCGAAGCATTCGTATTTGCAAACATTCCCTGTTAAAATTTGAAATGCCTGCCTTTTTTGAACGTTGAAATGCCTACCTTTTTTGAACGTTGAAATGCCTACCTTTTTTGAACGTTGAAATGCCAGCGTTTTTTGAACGTTGAAATGCCAGCATTTTTTGAACGTTGAAATGCCAGCATTTTTTGAACGTTGAAATGCCAGCATTTTTTGAACGTTGAAATGCCAGCATTTTTTGAACGTTGAAATGCCTGCCTTTTTTAAACGTTGAAATTCCTACCTTTCCGTGCTCTTTACTAATAAGTCTTCTTTCAAAAACAATCAAAGAGACTTCAAAGTGCAAACGTCTTTCCATATAGAATAAATCTCTGTTTCATTCATTTTTAGTACAATAAAACAAAGCAATACCTAAATTTCGTAATGGAAGCTGCGAGTAATCCAAGGAGCGAGAGCTGTTTAAGCAACCTGGAGGTTGAAACAAGTAATAACAAACCAAATCTTATTTACTACAATGTATTAGTTCAATATTATCATATTAACTAAGAGCTAACAGGTTGCCAATCAGACTTCATTATTATTACTTCATGATTTTTTAAAAAGTATTTTCTCATTTTCTCTATTTTTTTGGTATGAAAAAAAACAAATATCCTTTACGGTGCCCTATTAAAAAACGGGCACATTATTAACATTAAAGTATTAAAGTAAAATTTTTAACATAAACATTATATTGGGTAAAAGTATGTTTGTGCATTTTGTCTACTCGCGAATTAACCAGAAGTGAAACCAAAGTGTATATATATATTTTTGTATTTTTGAAAAGGAAGCAGTGCTGTAAATACTGATGCAGAGGCTACTGAAAATACTGATGCAGAGGCTACTGAAAATACTGATGCACAGGCTACTGAAAATACTGATGCACAGGCTACTGAAAATACTGATACACAGGCTACTGAAAATACTGATGCACAGGCTACAGAAAATACTGATGCACAGGCTACTGAAAATACTGATACAGAGGCTACTGAAAATACTGACGAACAGGCTACTGAAAATGCAGATGCAAATCAATTTAATTTTGACAAAGCAACTGAACGGCTAATTCAACGAGCAAAAAAGCATTTGCTGACAGCAAAAAATGAACCAATAAGGGAAATACCTCCATTCATGCAAAGCATCGCGCGAGCCAAAACCCCAAAGGAGCTAAATGACATGATTGACGTGGGTGTGGCAGGCCGAATTATTCACCTGTTTACAATGTGCTTTGCAATATTGGATGTTGTCCTTGACATTTTAGGAGGTACAAACGTTTAAATTTTAGCTCCATTCAGATATTTCCTGTTATTTTTTGCGATTTAAGGATTAGTATACCGCTTCATAGAAAAGCTGATTTGAACTTGTTTGCTTCATACGCTCTGTGGTATTAGTCAACATCGCGCAAAACGAGTTTCTAGTCTAGTTTTTATGTTGTTTGTGCATCACAGTTTGTTTATCATGATGAATGGGCAAGGTTGTGAGTGAATAAACCGCGCCATAGATTTTCACTGGATGGTTCTACATTTTCCCATACAATTTAGTAGGGATTGTTTCTGGAGATGATATCTCCAGTTTTAAAAAGTTTCAAAAATTGTAATATTGTAGGGCTCATCAAAAAGGAGAAAATTTTGATCACGGTGTGAGTTCGATATAAGCAATTATTGTATTTTTTACAGCTTAAACAATAAAAATATGATATTTTAATGTATTTGAACATCAAATTGAAATTGCAATTACTATATTAAAATTTATGAAAACGTCCAGTATCAAAATTCACACCCAAAAGCTCGTTTCCTCCTCCTTCAGAAAAAAGAATCCATTTGGGTCAAATTTGAACTAAGCAATCTTGTGAACTTGTATACTAGTCCTTAAATGTGAAGACATGATTCTCAATTTCCATTTTTCATGATATGCATAATTTAAAATTTTTGTGCAGTCCTTCAATTGTATAGGACAACCAGATTTGTCTGGATAGCAGCGTTGACAATATTTATTGTTAATGTTTGCATCAATTGTGTGTGCACTATTGGGTGAGTAGTTTACAGTTTACACAATGTTTATCTCTTTATAAGATGTGATACATTAATGAACAAGGCACGGTCAAGATAGGCCATGTGCCCTAGATGCAATTTGCTACAAAAGTTGCCAGCAGGTAGGCTTTGATTTGTAGATCAAGTTTGAGTGGGATACCAAAAAAGTTACCAAAATGTTTGACCTCTAGTGAACACGGAATTTCAAAATATGGTCAATGTCAATGCAGAATTCACTGCGCCTACAATTTTGATGCCTTACTCAAACATATACAACTTGAGGAGCTCAATGATTCTACCAATTTTAAGACAAATATCGACCAATGGCAAAGGCATTACCTTTGGAGGTCAAACGGACCGGTAACTTTTTGTGTCCTGCTCAAACTTGTCGTACGTCATCAGCTCTATCATTTTGCTAACTTTCATCAAATTGAACCAAAGGTGCACCTGACCCCAGCTATATTTCAATGACCTGCATAGAGCAATAATATGGTGTATGATTAATTGGGACTTGGACTATCAGATCCATTTGAAACATCATCTGTGTCATATGGGGCCAAGAAAGTCCTATGTATTTTACACAATGATTAAAGGGCAATGCGAGACTCCAAAACGACTATAGTGTGACGGTTTATCACTCTGAGCCAGTATGGACTGAAGTGGCTGTAGTAGACGTCTACTACAGCATCTTCAGTCGATACTGGCTCAGAATGCGGTTTATTATTAAAAACAGGACTTCAATTATTCAACGTTATCACAATTTCTGATCAACTCTATTCGTTCTTTCGGAAATAGTGTCAACGTTGAATAATTGAAGTCCCAATTTTAATAATAAACCACAACTTTCACCACTATAATATAATAATAACAAAATAATATGCTTTTTGCTGCGCTGTAAAATTTTAATGTTCATGTCCTTAACACTGAAATTCTAATACCCTTTACAGTGTCAGACGTCAAATGACTAATTCCATTTATTTTTTCCTGGATACATTTGATGGAGGATCGCGCAAAAAACAAATACAAATTTCAAAATTGGAAAAATTATTATTTTTATTTATTAAAGAAGAAATACCACAAGATGTTGATAATTTTAATGAAAACCAACCAGAAATTGTTGTTTTATCTGAAAAGGACGAGGAAACAGCTTTTAAAAAACTTTCAAGCATTTTTCCTACTGTTGATGAAAATGGAGTATATTACAACATACCATGGCTAATATTCATTTTAGCACCGTCCATTTTGTGGTAACTACTACTTTAAAAGCTTTATAATTGTAATTAATAGATAGGTATATATCACATTTTTTATTGGTATGAAATGTACAAATTGGTGGCTTTTATTGGCATCACAAGTATCAATACAAAACGTGATCTCACAAATACCATAGCCTTTCACATTCTTCAACATACAATCCTACCTTTTTATTTTTTATTTTATTATCATGTTATTTTCTTTCAGGGATGTTGTATGGCAGAAAGAGATTTGGAAGGTATCTAAAATCCTAGAGAAAATTAAATATTACCCCTTGGAAGAGTTAGACGGTGAAATTAAATTTGAATTACTAATACGCTCAACAATTGCTTTCGCAGTTGCAAACGCGTCGGGAGATTTAAAATTCATAGAACTAATTTGCGAAAATATTCCTGAATTCATTGTAAGACTTTCCGTACTACTTGCCAGCAGTCTCTCTACTGGATTTGATAGTATTTATGACGAAGGGGTAAGTAACGCTCTAAAGTACATCCTAACACAAATACCTGTTTTTTACTTCATCATTTTTTAATAAGGCTGATGTTTATTTTAATTATTTGTTTAATTTGTTATATCAGTGGAATTTTGTCTTCATGCTTCCCTCTATTTGCTCACTTTCGTTTGGATTATTCAGCTGCGGAATTAAATTCAAAGAGTACAATGCATTTTGGATGAAAGAAAGGCCCAAACGAGTAGAATATCCATTAATTCCTAACAAAGCATTGGCTGCCATTGGACACATTTTGTCATTGGGTATGTCTCATTATAAATATTTTAACATTGCTGTATTTTAACACTTACAAGATATATGAAATTCTCAGATCCCAGCCACCATTAGCGTAGCGGGTGTTTACTGTTGGTTATGTAAACCATGCTAGCCTCCCTTATATCGTTTAAAATGCAGGTTGACTTTAACTAGTATATTTGTTTTTTTTAATAGAAATAAAATTGAAACTTTCAATAAAAATTAGCTGAACCATATTCCTTGTGTATATTAAAATGATTTGTAAATGGTCTGCCAATCAACAACAACATACATAGCAACGTGGTACTTATTATTGTAACAAACCGCAAGAAATGTTTGTATAAAAACTGCAATTTAGTGCAGGCAAAAAAAATATTTCTATTTTGGTGAAAATATTGACTTTTCATTTTATTCCGTCCAGTGTTTGAACTAGATCTAGTGAACATGCAGCTGAAAATGAAAACCATAGAGATTTTTGAAAAATACTAATAGCTAAATAGCTGTAAAGCCTTGGGTAATTCTAATTGATCTCAATCTTTGAACACAAAATAAACTTTTCTAGGAATATTATTTTCCAAGTGAAAATGTAAATTGAATTCACAAATTCAAATTCCAAGAACTTACTGTTGTTTACTTTCCGGTGTATGCTAGCCATTTCCAAATTTCCCTGCCGTTTATCTAACCATTAGTTGTTGGGTATTCTTATAACTAGATAAACCATAATAATGGTATAAAAGAAGTGATTTATCCGGGCACATGAGGGACCCCTCTGAGACTGAGAGTACCTTGTCACACCGCGCAAGATACTATTTGAGGTTTACAGCCAATTGGATGGTTTTGTTGATTTCAGCTCCAATATTCATTTGTTTTGCATTGGTTTTAACTTCCGAACGCATTTGGAGGCCGCTGATGTTATTACTGTTTGTACCTGCTTACATAATAACGACAATTTTCTTACTCGACAACAGAAAACATACTTGGGATTTTCGAGTAACCCATTTTCTACGAACAACATTGTCTCCTATAACAACTCAACTCGTACATAACGTACTTACTCATACATGCGACGATATGTGCAATAAAAAATGTCAACACGTTTTTGAGAGAGACTTTAAAATAGTCAGATACGAAAATCTTGCCGAAACATTGAAGAACAGAGCATTGGCAATATTTGTATTCATTTTGATTTCGATTAATTTACTACACTCTGAATATTTCTCTACGATAACTCACAAAGACTTTTTGATTTCTGGACTTGTATTGTATTCAACTCACGTTGCGGGAATTTTAATTCTTCTGCTTGAGCAATATCTATGGCTATTGGAAATCGAAACAGAGCCAATGCCTTCAGAAAGCGTGATCGAACATGATAGCATGGAAACATGCGCTATGTTAAAAAAGGTTAAGTACAATCTAAAGATAAAAAACAAGAACGAATATAAATTCAACCAGTTCAGTCTTCACAATAAGGAATTAGTTCCTAGATCCTTTTCTCAAACTGAAGTGCCTCTAATTCATTATAATGACCTAAAAGAAGACAATCCTAGCACATTAAATGGGGTAGGAAAAAGTAATAAAAATAAAAAAAGGTATCATTATAACGCTTTTGACAAATCAACTGCCTGGCAATGCATTAAAATACCGGTATGCAAAATAATATTTTGTTTAATCATACTTCTTATTATGGTTTTGAATTCTTTGGTTTATACTAGTTAATCTACAGAAATAATAATTTATTATATATTATAATGAGTTACCTTACTAATGATGAAATAAATTTGTTGAACTATTCTGACATGAGGCTGATTTCCTATAATTTTATTATCATAAAATAAATTAAATGGCAATGAAACCAGAAACAAAATGAATTTATTTGAATAGGCACATAACTCATGACCAGTTAATTTGTGGCCAATCACCAGTCAGTAATTTATTTCGAGCGCACGGGAAGGGCGGCAGAGCGTGGATATACGCGAGCGCATGTACACTAAAAAAATCCATTTGAGGCAAGGAATAGAGGGGTCATATAAGGGATTTATAAATATTTGGACGTAAAATAAAAATAATAATTGTACAAAATTTGTGTGAAATGTAATTTAATACAATTCTTGTCTGATTCCATGTTTTATAAACGCAACAGTGATCAGTATCAGTATATAACGATCAATTGAGACTGTTTTATATCTATGAATTTTCACAATTCACCATAAAAGTATTATTACATCACTTTATTATACGTAACATTTAAAGTCGATTCTTAGCTGCACATTACTAGTGTTACTGTTGCCAATTGTATGTGCTGTAATTGGAGCTGAGTAACAAACAGTGTCGAGAGAATTATCGAACGTGATCATTTCGCTGCTTTCTACCGGAAGTGCAGCATGAGGTCTGCCCGGAATATTCAGGACGACAAATTCTTGCTACCGGGTCGAAAGGGAATAAAATGCTATAAAAAACTTGTTGATCAATGAGAAACTTTGACGACTTTTGTCGTTTTGACATCAAAATATTGCCATCAGCATGAATGAATCATTATATCAACGCATTTTAGACCAAAAGGTATGGTCATAGGGTATGACCACGGGGAGTTCTCTATTTATCTAAGAAGCCTACACACTACTTAATCATAACTTAACACAAAAAAAGAAATTGAAATTCTGTTGGCGCAGTTATAAATTGCAATTAGTAGACTTAACACAATATTCATGAATTATTAAAATTTGCTTCCATAAAACAGTTTTTTGAATGTATTTTTATGAGTTATAAAATATATATTATATTTTCTGAATATATTATTAATTCCCCCTGAAACCGAATTCTATAGAATAGGTATACTGTATACTACGTACTGGTATAGTAGTACACCCAAAGTTTTTGGGTAGTATACCTACCTATATTATGCTATTATTTCGGTATGTCGTTTAGTTTTTAAAACATTCTCTTAAAGTATTTTTGCAAAACACACTCACCCCATTAAGTTAAAAATAACATCGGATTCCACTTTATCTGGAAGTGTCTTATCTAGCAGTTCTATATAGTTCTCATTCTCCCTTTGCAAATACATTGACTCGTATGTATATAGATATTTATATAGGTACCTACAGTAGTGTGTCGCGTTAGCTAAAGTTGTTAACATGTTCATAAAATATAACTGCCATTGTGTAATCTTTGTTCGATGTTATGTTTTTTACATGCTCCAGTGAAATCCATTCAAGGTCGCATTGTGTTTCAGCCTCAGCACCAAAGTCCAACACACTCAACTCAGCACTTTACATATTACATTTAGCAAAGAATACACGTCTTTTGTGTATGTATTGTGTTATTCAGTGTGAGCATAAATATAAATCAATGAAGGTATTATACTAACAGTTAATATCAAACTTTATTAGTGAATATACAATTACTTATTAGCCAACCTTTCACTATATTATGCTCTCAACTCTCATATCAACCAAGGGCGTACCAATGGCTTAGGGGTCCTAGCCTCCCCCAAACTTTCAAACTGAAGTTGAACTAAAACTTAGATTTGGGTACAAAATTGCAACAAAACCACGTGACAAAAAATTGGAACACGTATATTATTCTACATTTAGAATGTATAGTGATATGTACAGTGTATGTTTTCAAACAATTCCTATACAGCTTTAAGAATTTTGCGTGTTATTCCAGTTGCCAATGCGCAATGTTATCCTCTGCTAAAATGTTTCAGCTTTGAAACATCTGAAAGGTTGTTTGTAGTAGAAATTGAAAAATTATGGCGTTGCTAATTGGAGAGTTATTTAACAATGTTATTGTAATACAAGTCTATATACATATAATATAAGTCTGTATACATATTTACTTTTTGCAATGCATTCTTAGCTAATAGCTAACCTGCTGCAAACAGAAATCATAGGTACGCCCTTGATCTCAAGTCTCAACACATCCACACATATACTTTTAATACATGGAATAATAAAATACTTTGACGAATCCAGTTATAATTTCATCTGTCGTGCGTATCTCCTAGCCACACTTTAGTATAGTAGGTATAACTTCTTTTGTCAAGGACGTTTGACGATGTTAAGTTATGAGAGGTCAGTTTACATGTTTGATAAGTGTCAATAAAAATCTAAACTTGTTTTCGCTACACTCACACATTAACTGTTGTATTTTTATAGCTCCAGTCAACTCTTGGCCTTAATTTTATCGTGGGCGTGAAACTTGAGACATATTATGAGATTCAATGTCTATTATTTTATTTCCCAACAAAAGCATACTAAAGAAAGGAGACTCTCTAGGTTTCTATGTGACTAACTTATTCGTACATAATGTACGAATGTAGCACTCTATCCAAATTAGGTATTTCTCAAAAAGTGAATGAGCATAATATTTTACTATTTGTTCGATTCCAATTAAATTTGAGCTATTTCGGAGGGGTTACTATAATTGTTGCGTCTCTGCGACTCTGCGACTAAACAGGTCTTTTCATATTCGAGCTCCGTTCGGTTCGACAAATTTCATATGTGGTTTGGTTCGGGTTTGGAACGTCTGTTTAAATAATGTTCGGGTTCGGTTCCACCAGAAAAAAAGTTCTTGTAATTTGCACCTTCAATAGGTACCTATAATAAACTATATCAGGACATCCATGTGATAATTTGACACTACATTTCCTAGAATACTGTTCACACTCGAAGCGCTTATTCATAGAAAAATGGACAGCTTACAGTAGCGATCCGTATACTAACGATAAGCATAAAACTGACAGACAGTGGTTAACCTTGGACATTGACCATTACTTTTTATATGTATGCCTATTATATTTAGAGTTTGAAAGTGTTTATTTGTTATCAATAATGTAAAGCAAAACAACTAGTAACTAAATCGTTGTCGTCAAACATAGTTGATGTTTCAACAGTGAAATGCTTATATTATAGTTAATTGATAATTTCGCTATGTTATGCAGATTGACGTTATAAAATGAACCCAAGCTTCCCCTATACTGTAACCCTTTAATACCCAAGTATCCTAAATTTCACATCCATAATGCTCTGAATTATCCTAATGTAAACAACTTAAGGGCTACCCAAGAGCATGGAAAGCTATTAGATATGTCAAATAGGACTAAACAATCCAATTCTTCATCCAGACAAAAATAAATTGCTATTAATTTTTATTTGGTAAACGAAAATTCATCCACCGAATAAAAATCAAGGACTTTTTCACCGAGCTATACTCGTAGGACACAGTTTCAATAGCTTTGAGGCTACCTATTAAAAATTAGAATTGCCCTAACATGTCTGTTGGTATGAGAAATTATTCATTTTGCTTGTAAATCAATAACATCTATACTATACCTGTATTATACGCCTCCCTATGCTAGATTTTTAGATTTAATTTACTGCTGAATAATTCAAAATCAACGTGGGTTAATTTTCAAATTTAGTGAGATTTTACTAATTCTGGGACTGGGAAGTATAAGGTTAAATGATAAACTCGACTTAAAAATAATTGCAAAAAGCAGACATGCTATGCAAAGTGTTTAGTCTGGTATAACCTTTGTTGCCAAAGCAGTTGGATTAGTGAGCTACGATAATACAAGTATCGCAAGTGTTTTACACAATGCTTGTGAGGTACTAGGAATTTTGCAACATTACACATTTGTGCACACCAAGCAAGCCATGCAGGTTATGAGGCATGTCCTGTGTATAATATAGATAAGGCATGATTATAACAAATCAACGCGTCTTCTTCATTTGTAAGTCAACAATTCTTACATACGCACATTTCCCCACTTAAATATTACATCTACACGGGTCTACTAACACTATGCTCACAGTAGTAGAGGTGTTCGGTTACTCGATCTCCATTTAACTGCCATGAGTGTAAGTAAAACCAAGCGGGAGCCCACTGGAGCCACTTCCTTGGGTAACTATTTTCATATTTAAGTATAATTGATTTGTTTTTGACCATAAAAATCAAGACTATCTATATGTCTAATGTAAAATTAAAAATTTCGGGGAATTTAAATAAAACCCGAATTTGCATAACTCCATTAAATGCAAGATATCTATGGTAAAATCTTAGAAAAAATGATTCTGAATTTTTTGATTCACAATAAATACTTTTGTTCTTTGTTCATACAATACAATGGGATGCGTGGAATAAAATGTGCTAATACTTTTTATTACTTTCTGACTATGTTTAAAGGTTAAGAAAATGTTCTAAGTAGGAATGGTTTTTCATAGTAAAAATGAATTTTTTTGTTTCACAACCTCACACATATAATTTACTACAACAATCGTTACATAAATTCAATTATACTAATCAAACATTGTTTTTTATGCAAATCAGTTTTAATGTTGTAAAAATATCAAAAAATAGTTTATGACATTAAAATCATGAAATTAAACAACTCAAAGTGTGTCAAACATATTAGAATCTTTGCCGCACTGAATTTCTTGCTGCAAGATGACACAACTAACTACCTAAGTCAGTTTTATTTAATTTTGTTTCTACTTTCACGAGATACAGAAGAGGGGACTGCATTAATTGCTCCACCCTCAAACGTTGAAAAGATGGATGGAACCGAGAAATCCAAAACGGTGGTTGAGCCTGTAAAAACAAAACCGGAGAATATACAATTGCAAATGGAAGACATGAGTAGGAATTCAAAGGAAGTAATCACTGACGATATTGTCAAGCCTGACTGTAGTGATGATTACAAAAATAAATTTCCTTTGCATTGGGCAGCTGCTGCTGCCAAATACAAGGCGTTTGAGAAAATGTTGAATGGTGTACCTGAGAAAGCCAACATAATGGATAAAGATTGTCATGGGAATACCATTTTGATGAATCTCTGTTATAAACGCAAAGGTATCCATTTATAAAAACTTTCATAAAGGATATATAAAAAGTAATTATTATTACATAATAATTTATTAAAAATAATCGTTCGTTTCGTTTGGAGCAAATAATCGAACATTTATTTCATAACAAATGAGCCATAACATTTAATTTCTCAAACCACGATACAACATTTATTTACTAAAACATGGCCTAACGTTTATTGGAGAAAAATGAGGCAACAATTGTTTAACAATAATGAGGCAACATTAATTTCCCAAAAAAAATCCAACATTTATTAGTCGCAAAAACCGTCGGAAAATTACGTTATTATTTATTATTGTATCTATTACATTATTACCTATTATAAACGAATTGTTTCTTACAATCACAACTCAAAATTTTGTTTCAAATGGATTGAAAATGTTAACAATTTTTCCAATTCTGTAACACTGTTTAAAATATTTATTGGCTAATTATATGCGCATAGTGGTATTTCTTTAATCATGATCATGACAGTGAAGTCATTCAATTGTTATTATTTTTAATAAATATTGAAATTCAGCATTATACTATATAGAAATTAAGCTATATACTTAAACGTAAGATTAATGGCTTTATATTATAAAGCCATTAAGTCAAGTTTTAAGTGGCTGCATGCATAGTTAAATAAATAAATTCTGTAGAATGTTACATTTTTTTAAAAGAATACTTTTGTTCTACACTTGCTGTTGGTTGAGGGCACGGTTATGTGGAAAACAGTGGCGTATTTAGGGGGGGGGGCTTAGGGGGCTGAAGCCCCCCCCCCCCAATTTTTGGACTTTACACTAGATAAAAACAAGTTTCTTCAAAAAGAGGTTATTTTTGCCTTAAAAAGGC
>JAQFYB010003562.1:0-18985 GCA_034694085.1 Pogonognathellus longicornis | reverse complement strand
TTCATGTAAATTGTAAAATTGGAGTCAGTGTAACTGGTGTATAACAATCGTTTAAATCACCTACAGGTCCTTACTATAGAAGTGGCAAAAGATATAATATTATATGTACTTAGACTTAGTAGTTATGTGGTTATGTAATTATTTATGTGCCCAAATTTAATGCACACATTTGTAAGTTGTTAGTTTAGAAAAAATTATTTTACAGTAACAGTAAATGCGTGTGATGAATTCTTCTGAACCACACATTGAAACTTATTTCGTAGTATGTACTATATAAATACTTTAAGTAGTAGTAGCAGATAAAACTAGTCGTTGAGTTCTGCAAAAGGAAGTAATTTTGTAAGTAAATGAGTTCCTTTTACTTGGTGACATAATTTACATCTGAACACGCACTCAATAATGTTCTCAAGCCTGTGTAAATCAATTGGATTTTCTCAAATCATTAACTAGTTGTCAGTTTGTCAGACTTTCTCAAATTGTCTGTGGATTTGCTTGCAGTATGCAACTAGTTAATACATACACTTAACATTTCCTATGACTTTATTGACTCATCATGTGCTTTACTGTTAAGTTTTTTACGTAGCACTCCGTTTCGTTTCTTTACAATACAGTCGTTGCGAACTAGGCTGCACACAATGATAATAAAATTTACTTATATTGCAATCATTCTAAAATGAACGATGTACTTGCATTTGTATGGTATGGGAAAATAATATGACCCAGTGGCGTAGCCAGGGGGACAATTTTATTGGGCAATTCCCTACCACCCCCCTCCGAAATCCTGTAAAAAGCGATTATTTCCCCGAAAAAAGTACATAAAATCGCGAATTTTTTTGCGCTACACGCGAATTCGATGTATTTTATGTTTAATTTTACTCAAATTTGCTCAAAATTTTCGCACTACGCGCGAAAATCAGCACATTTGTTCCTCATGTTTTGAGTTTGCACCCCTCCTTGAAACCGAATTCTGGCTACGCGTATGATATGACCAATATTATTACAATGTGATTTATAATTGTGTTCTAATAATAACATTAGTTTCACTATTTCTATTTCACTTGTTGTCTTTCAAATGTTCATTCCGTCTTCCGGCATAAGTGTCTGGTAATACCAATAATACATTCTAAAAATGGACTCATGCCGAGATAATATTGTTCTAGCACAACAGATTTTCAAGGCAAAATGTGCAATTTTGACCACAACTACCAGTATTAATGATGATGTGTGTGTAACCGTGTAAGTGTATCAATTAATTTAGACTGAAGCATAGAATGTTTGTGGTTTAAATATTTTTTATGTTTGTATATGTATCGCTTACAATTTTACCACAACTATTATGCCTATTAAATATAAGAACTGTCTACTAGTCAAGTGTTTTGTTTACAAACATTAGTAGAGAGTTAATTACAATCCGTGGAAGATTTCGCTCTCGCATACATTGTGTTAGCACTCCTAACGTCCTATACAGCTTTGCTTATTGGTTTTATTGCAGTTGGAGTGCAAATAGTTCTCAGCCCTTCATACAATGAAGTAGTTTTTACCATGTCTTTATATGCACATAGTACATACTTACTGATACTGATTCATAATATTGACTTATTGCCTAATAGGTCATTTGGGATACACATTGCCTCCCTCAAGCAAAATTAACAATAATAGAACGTAAGTACCCAAACGATACGAATTGAGAATGATGGAATGTATATCTGTATTACACGCACACGTCATTACAAGATGCAAATGTCTCTGTACAGTGCAGTGTGCAGACTTACTTTATATGTTATTAATATTGAAAGGTGTAATGTGGGAGAATGATGTATCAGTATAAAATAATATGTCTGTATAGAATTGTACGCATACCACCTTGTATTTCAGTTATGAAAAGACGATATTCATCTCGTATATTAGCATGGTGCGATGTAATGATGTAAAATCCTCGCAAAGATACCTACCTACATGCATTATGCATGTAGGTAAGTAGGTATGTACATTTCGGCAAAATGTATCGAGCGTATATCGCATAGAACAAGAAAATGTGTGTGTGTGTATAGCCATGGCTGCAATTTTGTTGGTGTATAAGAGTCAGAGTGTGGAGTATGAATGTAAAAGAGTAATCTTGTTCTGCATTAATGATGAATGTTCATTGGGGCTGACAATATAAAATGAGAAAGTGAGAGGACCAGAGCATGCCATATCGAACAACATAGCATTCTTGCTCTTGTACAATTTACATGTAATTTGCTGAGGGTCCCCCCAGGGTCCGACTGTTTATACGCCCGTCTTCGTATTTAATTCTGATTGTCAACAATGCATTGCCAAGCTAAGGTAGTTCGATTGTGGTGTCTTGATTGGTATTCATGGGAAGCATATTGTTGTATTCTACATTGCTGAATTAGATAGACTGATTTTATATTAAACTAATGTCTTAATCTCTGGTTGTAAGTAAGGAACAATGAGCTGAGTGGTTATTATTGCTATTAAATCCTCAGTGCTTTAGTATCTATCAAGTTTGGAGTAGGTCTGTATTGTAAATAAACTGTGTGCCGATTCCGAGTATACTCTTCTGATTTAGAAATCTTGAGTGTGTGCTGTTTAAAGTATTGGAACACATTTTATACAGACACACTATATAATTGAACAACTACTGTCATAGTATATTTTTGAGTGTAGTTTCTTAGCATGTAGTGTATGTATGTATGTGTTCTATATATATATATGCACTTAGATTCTACAAGTGTACTAAATACAAATGAGCGCATATAAATAGTTATTGTTAGCAAACCGTATTAAATCAATGAATGAATATTAACTGAGAGTTAAGAAGGACGATGATGAAGATTAGTATCATTTCATTTTTCTATAGGTCTATGTAGGCATTTGGATTTGGAAGTAACAAAGCAAAAGGAAAGGCACGTCGACAATGTGTTTGTATGTAGTAGGTATATTTATTATTATTATTGTAGAATGTATAGAGATGTCTTGATGGTGTTTCACTTTATTCCGAGGGTTAGCTTTGCGTTTTATTATCTTCACTTTATTTGCCTCAGGCAAAGAATGAATGTCTTTGCGGTGATCATTCTTCTTTTATGTCTGCAGATATTCTACGGGTTTGCATTGTGCTCATGATATAAAACAAAAAACAAATTGAATGAATTATGATTGCTCTGTTACGCAGAATTAAGTCGAGTAGGGAGTAATCGACCCAACTGTTAAATGAAGTGCAGTTCGTAAATGCACAATTGTGATCTATGTTCTATATATGTATGTGTGTAGTGGTTTTAAGCGCTTTATGAGTTTCTGATTGTGGTAAACTCATATCTCTGTGACAGGCACACGCCCGCCCGGATCAAGTCACACAAATGTATGCATATGAGTTTGCATTGGACCTCTAAAATAAATATGTATGTTAAAATGCTTCTAGCTCTGTTTCTGGTTTTGTTTAAGTGCCTACCTACTAATATAAGTGTGGTGAGACTGAATGTAGAGGCTAAGGTGCACACAATTCATGTACATACAACATACTTGCAAATTAAAGCATTACTATCACATTAAAAATCTGATGTATACCTTTGAAAGGAAATTAATTTAGTCTCGTGTAATTTTGTTTCAATTTTAAAGAAGAAATACCAAGGTCTTATTTTAAAGAATTTTATTGGGCTATAATGTGTCGATATACATCACAACAATAGCACACTCAAGGGATTTACAGTCTGTAAAGGTATGGCTATAAGTATTCCACATTTCCAATACATGAAAGGCAAATTTGTGGGGAAGAAGTGCTACTTTTATTTGGAACAGACCTCAAAGGCTCACAGGTACTGCACACTACTGTTGCAGTAAATTAAATTGAAGTTTTCTATTAAAATCGCTCCATACGAATAAAATAGGATTGTAATCGCATGACAGTTTTTGACACGTTATTCGAGCAACCCTTTTACTTGTTATATTCATCACTATACCATAAAGCTGTACCTGTGTATTATTATAGAGAGTTGAAAATTTAGATTGAAAGAGTGTGACGAATACTGCCGTACGTAAATACATAGCTTTAATCTCTGGATGGTTTGCTACGCGTATTTTATCCGTTGATCTAGAAATGTGATCAAGAGAAATTGTGAATCACGGGCTTTTGATTTGCATCGAATACTTTTACTTTGTGTATGCAGGTACTTAAATACTAGGTAGGCGTCTATAGGTACTCAATGTATGTATTACAATACAATGTGACCATGTGCAAAATGCAATGTGGTAGCAAATGTAGATATATTACATTTGCAAGACAGACAATTACTCGTTTTTCTTTTCCTCTCCCTAAGCAATTTACGCACGGACACATCAGTTAATCTCATTGATTGCAAATAGTAGAAGCGAATGTAATTTATGCATCTCCTCTGCAGGGAGGTGACCTGCATTGTGATTTATGTTCACACTCATTCATTGTATTAAACCAGTCGTTGTGCAATTTACAGATATATATGTGAATGTGACTGTAGTTCAGCTACAGCTAATGGCACTCGGTTAAACAATTTATTCCGTGTGATCAATCTGTAGATATAACATACAACAAAGTATAAATATACACATGCATATTTGTTTTATCTCTACCTACAACCTACCTGTATTATACAAATGACTTTTTTTCTGGTTTTAGGTTGGAAAAAGGTGCTCCAAATTCTGGAACATGTTTGCTGAATCAGAAACTGCAAATGCTTAATTGCTGTATTGAAAGGAAACTTCTGAGAGAGAAGAAAGAGAAATCATCGTCAGATGGAGAGGCAATTGATTCACCTGTCGAAGGTATATGCGTGATTTTTTTCTACTTGCCAATACATAATTGTTTTTGTTAACGGTCACTTGGGCAGTGCAGTCAGTAAGTAATCCATGTAGTTCGTTTTAGATTTTATGTGTCAGACAATCAAAAAGGCATGTTGAACAGAAAAAGAAATCAGACATGTGTTATGTGTTGATGATTTGCATTGGCAAACAAGTAGGCAACTGCATTTAGCTTGTTACGCTTTTTACAATACTTGTAATACAAACTAAGTTGTAGGAGTTTGAGTTAAAGGCATCATCACAGCAGTAGTTATATACTTTTAGCTACCTAACTACTTTGTTTCATTCATTTCAAAAGAAATCGAAATTGCAAGTAATAAGTAATCTCTTGTTTATCTGACGCTCAAATGACGGACTTGTCAGTTCACTCACTGTGTATTCGTATATGTGCTCAGACAGATCGTATTATTATCAGCACATAATTTCCAATCAAACAACCTGTCACTGTGCACTGTGCTTTATGGAAGTTGTGGTGTAATCACGCTATTATCGATGAATAGCGTTATTGAAATGATGTTAGTTAAGAGTTAAGAGAGACAACGCAAAACAAAATGAGAATGTTGATGTACGTCCACACTTTTATTCTCGAGAGATCAACCTGCTGGTAAACTAAGTAGAAAATAAAGCCACTACTGCAACAACAGTCAAAATTAAATCTCCCATAATTGGCTCTATTCAATTTAAAATGTATTTGGATCATCGTCATCGGATTCTACTTAGAGAATGCTGCACTATTCATTGCTTCTTGGACACTGTCCTCATTTTTAGACATTTCAACACACGAAAAATAAACTTATCGGATTAGACAGCTTTGAGATTAAAGATATTACTATTATTACTATGTATTACCCTTGCGACATAATCTCTAGTAAATGCATTACCTACATGTACTAGTCGCATTTGTGTAAGCTTGCGTGCATTGCAGGTGTTCTTGTGTCTCTCATCGCATTTTTATTGCGACTCATATTCTCAAATGAGTTGTATAATCTCACTAGAATTTGTCAAGTTTTAATTCAATAAATTATAGCAATAAAGGATTTACTTGTAATAGTGCCCATAGTGCCAATAATCCATGAAAAACAGTTTTTAATGAGAATTATGATATATTATGCAATGCAAATGTCTTAGATTAGGGTTATGCCTTGTAAAGTCCATTCTACACAATCTAATGCTGTATTAATATGCTAGTAGAAGTAACTCTTATTGAAGACTCAAAACTACTAAGGCAATGTATAAACACAAAATCACATTAGTTTTCTATACAGTCCTATCAGTCCTTTATACCAATAGTAAAGTAAATTGTTTCTGTTTCAAATCACTTGTTTTTCTTTCACTTAGGGTTTTGTAGTGTTAGTCAGTCTCATGTACAGATTGATATACGATCAAGGTATGGAAAACGTATATAACTGGAGATAGGGTGTGGGTGTACCATAATATGACTTAAAAAATGCAATGGTTATGGTTCTGTAATATAGGCACTCTTCAGGTGTAAGGTGTAGCACTCTTTGGATACTTTGCAATGCAATTCGCATGGATGTTGCCAGTGTATTATGTGGATGTGTGATGTGTGTGTGTGGTGTAATAAGAGGGCCTGTTAATTATCTAATGGTGATAAATTAGTCATCAGTATATGATGGGTGGGGAATGATTTATTTTCTATTGTATTTTGTATGTAACGTTAGAAAGTGAAGAAGAAGACGACGAGTTTTTTGACTGCGATGACACTTTGGCAATGCCGTCTGAAAATGTCGCCAAATTAAACAAGCCTGTGGGAAGATTGCGGAAATGTGGACGGTTACGTCTTCTGAAGACGGGCGAGCCTATGTACATACCCATAACTCAGGTCAGTTTCATTCACCATTTGCCAATCTACATCCATACATACGTCTTTCATTTATGCAATTTACCAGCATGCATCTCATACACATCTATAAATATTGGCCAATGTGCACATTTAATATTCTTAATATATCAAATTGATGTCACATCAGCTCTGACTCATCTCTTAGTCAGTAGCAAATGGTTAAAATGTGATTTGGTATTACTAAATGTACTTCTTGCTTAATATTTTCTATTAAAAACACATTAGACCCCACAGTCCACAAAGATCATCATTTAGATATTTTGCACACATTTGAGGATAGTGTGACTCTGTGACGTACAATTTTATACAGTTTGTTTTATTAATATTATTAATTGTACAATAGGTCTAGGTGTCTCAAAGTAGCCCCATGCATATTTCATAAACAATAATTTTCAAAGTGCTAATGGTCAAACACAGAATTTATACTGATATTCTAATGGTGTTGTAGAAACTACAAATCGAATGTATTACGATGTGCAGAATGAAAGTATTAAGTATGTATACATTTTTGATTTATACTATCACTAGCATCATTGCTAGAGATATATTCTAGGTTATCAAGAATCAGTAAAGTACTTACATGAGTTGCCATTTGTATAATGTGTGTGTGCCCAACAGCTTTTCCATGTAATCTTGCACACGGATTTATCATAGTCAGTCCTACTAAAATGTCTGTGATAAATGTGTGTTTCTCCTGACAAGGTTTTATCTGATTATGAAATGGTAAATGTGTTAAAGCCTCACATTGTAGATTACTTATATCCTGATCCTGCCTGACCAAGTGGCAATCGGTTATGATGAAATGGTAGTATTACATATTAAGGTCGGGAATTAGTCTATACGTTTTTAATATCTGTGTTAAGACCCAATTGTTAATGGATTTATTTATTAAATGCGGTCTAAGGATCTGATTTGTCAAGTTAGTGTCACACTTTCCCGAACGTCGCAATCGTAATTCGTAATCAAATCTTATGATATGTCGTGCTATAAAGTAGCACAGTTGGAAGTTGGACCAGTTACGGAAATTTTTTATTAAATGTAATTAGTGATGGCTTAATTATGATTGATATTCACATTATAGGATCCTCCACCTTTGACAGAAGATGTTCTTGAAGAACAGGCTAAAATATTGGTAGAACTTGGAACGGACGCCGAAGGAACAGCCATGAGAGCAAAAATGCTGAGCGTTTCACTTTTGTCGGACATGGAATCTTTTAAAGTTAGTGACTTACAGGACTATTTTTTATTTGTTGGTATTTATTTAATTACTTTATAGATTAATCAATTAGATATAATAATGAATTTTTGCCAAAAATTATAATTATCTGTACAGTAGGTACACTGCAGTCTTTTAAATACATGTGTTGATGTGTTAGAGCTATAGGGGGGGGGGGGCAATACTTGAAGTAACGCACGTATTTATTGTTAATTTATAATGTAGGCAGCTAATCCTGGAGCTGGTCTGGATGATTTTGTGCGTTGGTATTCACCTCGAGATTGGATTGAAAGTGAGGAACTAGACGAGTTCGAAAATAAAATTGGAGACCTTAGTCCGAGAATGAAAGTGCCTGGAAATTTGTGGCTTGAAGTCTGGGCAAATGCCCAACCCGTCCCTGCACGTCGTCAGAAGAGATTATTCGACGATACAAAGGAAGCTGAGAAGGTAAGAATATTTAAAGCTTAATAATAATGTTGAATTAAAATATTCTTGGTTGTATCAAGATACTAATAGATAAAGCAAAGAGTGTAATGAATGAATAGTAGGCGTGTTTTTTGGGTATGTCTCATTTTTCTCGCTGTGCACAATGGAGTGTTCTATTCTTATGCTGAATGTGGGTTACACATAACGTAATTCATCTTTCTCTTTGCATTGCATGATACGTGCACTCCTCGTGATGGCTGAATAGAAACATTTCATAGCATAATGACATTAGACAATGACAGTTGGCAAAGATTTCTTACATAACTTGTTCAACACACACACAGGTACTTCATTGGATGAGTTCGTGCAAGTTAAGTGATGTGTCTCAATTGCTCTTCCCCTGTCTGATTCATGCTGTCGCTGCCAAAGTTTTGGAAGAAGTTAGCAAACTTCCCATTCAGTACAAGACACCTCTAAATTTGGCTCAGGTGGTCACCCAACTAAGCAGAAGCGTTGGATTCATTTCTGGTAATAACAGTGACTCGAACGACGTAAACAATTACCGCACAAGTCTCATGTCGTCGGTTTTGAAATGTGAGAAGGATATAACCCAGATTCGCTCATTCCAACAAAAGTTTCCTCAAATAGACATAAATGAACTTCTGCAACGCCAGGCTGAAGGCGAAAGTAGCAGTTCCCCCGAATTACTCCCAAATTACATTAAAGTTGAAAACGGAGCCAAATCTGAGGTTGGAGAGGTGATCAAAGAAATCTTCCGCAAAGAAGTAGCACTTAATCAATTAGTAGATCCAAACACTCAGTTCAGGTTTGCTGAACCCATCAAACGCGTTTTCGTCCTTAAGTATAACCCCAGAAAGTCCGAATCCTGTAATGACAGTAGTCTTCCACAGCGAATGTATTGTTGTCTCAAACCTGACGATTTCCTTCTCGCAGGAACTTTCTCTACAAAAACTGACCTATCATATTCAGCTTGAGACTATGCTCAGCCTTCACCTTGTATAGAATGGTGCTATTTTAGAATTAAGAATTTACTAATTGTTCATTGTCCGTAATAAAGATATATCATGTTGTAAAAATACCGTCTATTGGTCTGTTGGGCAAATACATAAATACTTTTTGTTGCTCTTGTCCCTGACCTGACCTCTTATGCCGCTCAGTAAACGATTCTACCTGGGGACCTGTTTGCATTACCAGACATTTATATTTACTTTTCCAAAGATTTTGTATTCATTATAATACCATGCTAGCATGTAAAGCGCAATTTCAATGTAAATGTAACGAACATAATGTAATGTCTGCTAAATATAGAACTATCTACCGGAACTTGTTATTGCGTTGTAAAAAATGTCTTTGATACCGCAGATATTTCGTTAATCTATTTCTTAATTCGATTTCAATGTATACTATACTATACTATAGTAGTATTAACATGTAATTCATGGGGAAATTTAATAAAGAGATGTCTAAAACGTTCCTTTCTATTAAAGTGATGAAATTACTCTTATTTTACTACACTGTCTTATAGTAATGCGGCTGGGTAGGTATAGGTAGTCTAAAAATCAAAGTGCTTTGAGAAATGATTGCCATATTTTGCCGGACAACTTAAATATTTGCTGTAATGAGCAAATATTTGTGCATACTCTGCATTCGTTTTCACGCATGAGTGTATTTGGCTGGAATTCTTTCAATTCCTCTGGGAAATCTACACAGGGAAAGGAATTTCCCTACATACAAACGTTCTTCTCCATCCAACCCACCTTTTGATGTCTTCACCCTTTACCATTTTTCCTGGTACTTGGAATCACAGTTTGAAATTAAAAGAATCGCCACATTTATGTCAATATTTGTGGACTCGAACTGATTTTGTTTATAAAATGATTGTGCATACGCTATCCTATAGGTATTCTACATGGCATACAACATTATTCTGTAATTATATGTACGCTAGCTATAATGCATGTCTCATGCTATAATGCTTGTCATTGACGTTAGTTTTATCAGTTTTATGATATAGTTGTTGTCTATGCAGGATCAATATTTCCTATTGCATAATACATGCATTCATATTTGAAACTTGAAATTAGTTGATCATGATGAGAGTGGAAGAGAAAAGTTGGCACAAATGAAGTCGCCATAACCAAAAGAGTTGAAAACGTGCTATAATGTAATGAAGCATATATAAATAAGTAGTGTAATGATGTAGGTTTTGTGCTGAAATAATATTGCTTAGATCTAATTAGTAGAGCCAAAGTCCTATATACTATGCTCCCGGTAATAATAGTAATGAAATAAGCTGGTGAATGACAAGATCACTCTATGCGAATTGAATTAGTAGTTTGTGTATTCGTCTGTAATGTTATTATTTGCCATGTCTATATGAATAATAGATTGAAAGAGAGTATTTGCACTGCAATTGTGTGCCACTACTGTATATGGATGGATGCTATGCAGAATCGTGCGTGCAAATGAAGTTGGAAGTAAAGAGAGGGTTGTGTAGTTTAATTTTTAATATAGTAATATCTCGCAAGTACATACAAGTACAGTACACAACATAGTTTCTTAGTGTAATCGATAATTAACTAGATGTAATGTATTTTCATGGTACTGAACAATGACAGAAATGGGTATAGAGCTATAATATGTTTATAATCAAAGTTGTATAACGTGTATATTTATATTGGCACCCTTCTGTGATGAAAATGCATGAGCGCTTCTTCTTCTTTATCTATTGGACTTATTGTCCATTATAATCATTATGTAGGTATACAGAGTACATAGTAGTGTAATAAGAGTAATAATATTTTTTAAAGGTACAGAATATAATGTAGGCGAGGAAATTTATTATTTATTTGGTGTGTGTATGTATGTATAGGATAGGTAGCATAGAATAGAATAGAGAAAGGATGTTTGTGTTTTATTATTATTGGATAATATTGTATAATCTTCTTCCTCTTGTTCGTGTTACAACGTGTACATTTACTCATCCATATTATCTTTTATTTCTAATAATCGCAGTATAAGTATATAGAATCTTACACAGAAATACATTCGACTCAATTCAATACAACAACGTATTACAACAACACAGCATTATTATTACCATATCAAATTATCTGGACTAAAGTATTAGTGGCCTGGCAAGAATGACGCTGCAGATACAACTTTTTATTCTATATCGAGAGATGCCAATTATTCCTTTGTTGAAACTTTCACTTGATGTTCGTTAGCGAATGAATTAAGATTAGCATATTAGTGATACAATTTATTTTTAAGTAGCTATGTATTTTATTTATGGTACATTTAATCGTGTGGTAGTATTTACTTGTAGTGTAGTATTGGTAGTATCTAATATGGTAGTAGTGACTTTACTTAAAATAAGAGTCATGTCATCATAAACATAAAGCTAAATATTTTATTCTTCTTGTAGTATCTGTCGTAAGTAGTTTAATATTCTACGTAAATCTGAAAATCTAAGGAACCCATCGCGGAACAACTGTATAAACACTTTATAGTTGTGAATGAACATTTTTCTCAGTTGTATACAAATACAACTGAACTTTTTGAAAAACACGTACTTACACAATAATACTTTTTACATAATCCTTCAAATTCATTTGTAAATGAACGTCTTGGTATAAAACTCAACAACAATCCGGAACATAGATGGTAGAAACAATGAAACTTTTTATACTGTAGATATTTATATTTATTTATTTATTTGTGTATATTTTCATTTTAAGCAATCTTCTCAATCAGTTTCCTCTTTCCTACAATAATTCGCGAGGAAAAATTATTTTAGTATGTATTCGCTAATTAAACTAATTATAAGTGTATTAACAATTAATTAATACTAGAATTAACACATAGTGTATACTTTAGTAGTACAAGTGCTATAACAGTAGGGTATAAACATTTTCTGTATTGTATTGTACCTAGGTATATAATAATTTTTCATAGTTTTGTCTCACATGATGAAGTGGACTTCTAAGTAGCTTTAGGTTTCTAATTCGCTAGGAAGTAACTTAAAAATTGCATGTGTGTTTTTGGAGTAAAAGATAAGCGTTGAATTCGTCTATTCTACTAATAATTATTGTAACAATTGAGTATAACCATATTTAGTTTTAAGATACGAGGTATTTGTCATCATAAACAATCAATCTGTGAACGTCAGTGGAAACCATAACCATCATCATAATCATAACTTCCACAAATCACAATTCCATTCCAACTTTACAAAATTTTTACAGCCTTTTTCACAATCAGGCTAGTCATCATCATAGTATCATAATCTTTCAAAAGACAAGGTCCAACACTTTATTAAACGCAGTGTTTTCTCAATCCTATTTAATATTCCTAGTATTTCTAACCCACCACAACAATCAATCATCTAGCTCTTTATTGTACGAACATTGTACAGACAAATTTTTAACAATGCTTTATTTTCATTCAATAGCAACAGTATTGTAAAATGTTCAAAGCAGTTTGCTGCATGTAAATCGTCAAGCTAACAGGGTTAGTGTACCTAAGTACATTTAATATACAATAATTAATTACTGCTAATTGTGTAACATGGAAAACTGTGTAAATGCAAACAAGAAACAAACAGCAAGGACTATGGATGGGTTTTTTGTTTATTCCAAACAAGAAATGCATTCAAATTGGTCGAAAAATTGACATTTGAGATAATAGTGTATTTATCTAATAGTAGAAATCCTAATGATCATTGCATTCCATCTACTATCTGTATTCTTATAATCTCCTCACTGACACAACACGACGAATGGCAAGTTTGATTTCTAGCAATAAGTAGATTCGATCTTTTCCATAATTCTTTTGTATAAGGCCACTGTTTTATAGGATCAGGTTTGATTTAAAGTAATCTGTATAGGTTTCTATGTAGGTAGTTTTAGTAATCAGAGCAATCACATACCTCTGGACTGGAGGTACTTTATATACAACTTTCGGGTTACAAGATAGCGTAGATTATAAACAAACTGGATTTGATGTGGTGTATATGCACACACTGATTAAATTCGGGTAGTAGGATAGAAAATGAAAACTTTCAAAATTCTGATTTAGTTCTATCTCCAGTTAGTTAGTCTTTTCGCATACCTATAATATAATATTATTACAATCTTTTTCTTTCACTTATCTTTTACACTATCTCTTTACATTACTAATAGGGCTACCCTTTAATCCTTATGATTAAAGCTATTGGCAAAATTCAGGGTAGGTAAGGTAAAGGAGTAACACTTATGTAAAAGTGGAAGATAGAATTTAATCAAACTGACTGGACATGTTACTTAGAATGCTACATAAATCGATTAAACCGCATTTCTTTTAAGTACATGTAGTCAGAGTGGGTAAATAAATTGTATTTTCAGTTTTAAAGTGACGGTGTGTTTCACTTAGGTACTCTTTTGTCTTTACATCAATATTTAATGTACAACAAAAATTCTAGCAACTACTCAAATGACTTTCATTGGCTTAAATATTTATTTTTTACAGTTTAAAAGTGTACAAATGATTGTTCTTCGTTCATAACGTTCCAAGCATTTGCATGAACCCCATGCATTTTTATTAGATAGAGACGTCAAAGAAATAGTCTCACATTGTCTAAAACTTCCGCTTTAGCTCAATACTCGAAGATGTCGAAATTTTCTACACTTTAGTGAACGTATTGAAAACTTGGCTTTATTCGTTAGATTGGATGCAATATGACATGGAATAAATAGAAAAGTTGAAACTACGCAGTGAATTCAATTCAATTTTGCATTTATTACAGCCAATGTTGCAATTTCATGTAGACAATATTCTTATAATAGTCTATACTCCATTTGACAACTGCTATAGAAAGTGTGTACGTTTCATATTGTGTCCCAAGAATTCACCCAACTTTTCAGTGCGTTCACTACCTACTCAAATACATACGCTCTTCTACTTTGTAGAATCTGAACATAATAAATTCCTACTTACTACAAATAAATCATTTTTCGCAGTAGCCAGCAATAATATCAATTCGGCTTACACCGATACAATGTTAACAGTTAATGTACAACAAACTGACAATAACATTTGCAAATTAATTACCTCTATGCAAATCCAAACTATCCATTCGAATTTGAATTCAATGTTAAATCGTTAAGCTACATAGTACTTGTAATCATACAGAATGGCATGCACTTATTTTCTATGTACAATTAATGTTTTGTTCTAATTGGCTTGACTAAAATATTGTTAGTTCACAAACTTTAAATGCTACGCTTAAATGCAATCATTATTAATTAGGATCTAATCTACAAAGTTTGTATTTGTGCTCAATCAATGATAAATCCATATACAAACGTAAAATATATATGGCAAGGTAAATTACATGCACAAAAGTTGATACAATACAACAGTTCCACTGTCTCGTAAATAATCAAAGTAAAACAGCTTATAAATACAAATTCTTCTACTTGTAAAATACTGTCCAATGCAATTTTCTCTTTTTAAATTCTGCCAATAAGTCAAATCAATCAGATCAAACTTAAACTATTAACAGTAACTTAGAAATAAAACTTACCTGGTTTAAGGAACTCTAGCACTAATTTTAATTAAACATTTGTTAAAGAACTGCACTCTTAAATCGTAGCTGTGTAATAATTTGGGAGAAAACACGAACTCCCTTTAGTAATGCACACATTTACATTCGTATCGATACTTATCGTATACACGTGTAATGTGTCTTGTACAAACTTGCAACGGAGAATATGAAATTCTGCATGAAAATAGCTCTCATACTGAAATTCGACTACAAATGGAAAAATAGTGACAATGAATTCTAAACTCACACAAAATAAATAGCTGCGTGTGTGTGAGTGATCTTTTTCTTAGTAAAAGAACCAGTTGAGTCCACAACGAAATAGCCTGCACATCATCATCATCACCACCACCTTGAACAAATTCTGAACTTGTACACTAAAGAAGCACCTAAGTATGTGAATACATTTAGTAAACCAATCTATTGTTATGAATAAGCTGTACAGAATTTTGGCAGCCCAAATCAAATGTAACTCAGAAACAGAAACGAGAAACGAAAAATGCAAACGAAATACAATGGACGTCTGCATGGACAAGATAAAATATTGATGGTGTATCGTCAGCAAATAATGCACTACATATCAATTCAGAAATATAGAATATAAGTAATACACTTAGAAAATGTATTTAAATTAAAATACACGAATAATTAACACAAAGAATGAAATCAAATGCGACAACTATGTACTATTTAGTATGTGATATCTTTTCACCAAGTTAAACAATCAAAGTCCATAATGTCTACTGTATAGCAAACAAAGAAAGAAGCTGCCAAAAGAAACAAAATACAATTCAAAGTATAGATTTGGACATGAAATTATTTATTTACTATTAATTTGCTGCAATGTAATATTATTATGATGATTAGGTTTCGTATGTATATTTGTATGTATAACTTAGAATAGTAACTTACTGTGATGATGATTATATTTTACACTACATTTTACAATGCAAATTATTAGTAGAAAGATCCGCTTGTGTTTTTACGAGGGCATTGTGAGTATTCCGATGGTCTTTGCAAACAAATCATAATAGAAGTTCAAACAGCTAATTAAGAATAATGATAAATTATGTTGAAACGTAAACTACATACTGTAAGTACATACATTAAATCTATGAGAGTGTAACTGTAAGTATCTGTACGTAGTTTTTGTAGAATATTTTCAGAATATTTATACGAGAATTGTATTTTTACGAGGTATCAGTGCGAATAGGGTCATCTCATCATCACATCACTCATCAGTAACAATTTTATGAAGAACACATTCATTTTCAAGGAGGACATCCCAATTATTCTTGAATAATTAAATATATTATTTTTTCTCGTCGTTACTTTCCAAACGTAACGATACGCAATAAAGTAGTAGTAGTATGAGAGTTGCTCTTTTTAAGTAGAACCCGTGCACACCGTGTCACTATCAAATTTGATTCTTTCTTTCCACCTTGTAGTAGTATGTATGTAGTTTACATCATTTAAATGCGAACAGGTTATTCTTTTCTTTTCTCGAGTACAATATTCTTATAGAGAAAGGTACACATTAGATTTGTCACCGTGTCATGTTGTAGAATAGTGGGAGAGAGAGGATTCATCAGATTCAGCCAACACAGTGCTGTCACGACATGCAAGGATGGTGTGTTTTTGTGTTTTCTTTTATATAAGGTGGTCAATCGTTTAGAAGAGTAATATTTTCGTTGTGGTGTTTCTTAACGATGTTGCGTTCAAAGATCATTTCAATCGATAACACAATCGAGCATACGTAATACGTAACACATTTGAGTAAACTTGTTCTTTTCAAACAGCTTTCAATGTTGTTTTGTGCAATGCTTTGTAATGTAGTGACTTTAATCATAATGTGTTCACGCAACAACGATCTTGTAGTAGTATGCATGTCGGTTCGCTAAATACATGATGGTGAGTGTTTCATGAGATGATGAGTGTTTCCAGTTGGATGAACGAACGAACGACATTTCCAGCGCAAAATCAAACCACAGTTTTGTGACAAATTTATTCATTATTTTCTCTTGTTGAATTTTAATTGAATAACCAGATCAGATCAGTCAGTCGCATGGCTTCTTTTGGAGTATTTTTGTTTGATAATCGCATGGGTCTCATGTAATGTAATGTATATGGTTTGTTGTGTGTGCATAAAGATTTTCACTACCAGAACAAAGGTAGTGAAGAGCTTGCGTGTTTTATTTCTGGTCCTGATTATTAAAGTTGGCTTTTTTGGATTTAAAGAAAATTTTCCATTTTTGTTTGTCCTTTAAATCCAAGCCTTTCTCTTCTAAAAGACACATATAAATCTTGTAAAGTATTATATGTTCAGTATTAATGTATTTATTTATCAGGTGCTTGAATGCTTTGGAAATGATAATGGAGAGTGTGATATTGAATGATGGAGGAGGATGTGTTGAAGGCAGTGTGTAGAAATCAACTCAAGATCAAAGGCTCCGCTCCTGCTGCTCCTCGATCGTTTCGTTGTTCGTAAAACGAGACGTGTCAACATCAACACATGTGTCACGTCCAAACTCTGTACAGCCCAAACACTTTTTTAATGGGCCCACATCAAAGTCAAATCAGATTTAACGATCCCATAGATATTCTCTGCAATTTATAATCATCAGCGTTTCCTTGACCTTCCGCATCATCTTAAATCAGAATTTCTTATCATGTTAGTAACTGAAGGAACATTATAGCCAGGGACAAATTTACGAATAGCACCAAAACCACCAATTTTTGACGAGAGAACCAATTCTGGAAACACAAACAAAAAACAAAATAATACTCATGTATGTATATGCATTTTCCTATACAACCAAACCAACCGATCTCCTTGAAATAATGAACGATACAAATATGTAAAATAATGTTGTGAAATCCCGGGCTTTATAGCAATAAAGCAACTGATCTTATATGTAAAGCCGATAATGATGATAGAATGATTGCACTTACTTTAACATTAGGATTGAGCAAGTAGAGAAATGGATTAGCTTTGTAACGTTCAGCCTCTTCTTGCATACGATGAAGTTCCTGCCTCCTTGCAGACCCTAATGAAGCAAGCTCCTCTCGAGGTATGCCCATCGTTGCTTTGGGAAGCGTGACAGAATCTGGAAGACTCTTTTTCCTTTTAGGAACTCCACCACCACCCCCTCCACCACCACCACCGCCACCACCACCACCTCCAGATATCTAAACAATTTATTCACTCATTTTATTTCAATTTATCAAGTTTCCCATGGTGACACCTGTGACGAGACAATTAACACTAATTATTACAAACTTTGTCAAGACTTGTTGTTTGAGATTGACATTTTCCTGGAGAATTGCATGTAGCGCAAACAATATTGTTTGAAACAAAAGTTTCAAAATAATATTAATTTGCTTGTTACATGGAAATGAAAACTTTATCTGAATACATTTTGCATTTATAGATTCATTTTTTCAGATGTTCTTTTCTTATGTGTTTAAGTAGCTCTTATACATATCCGGTTGTTGAATGAAGGTATTTTTGAATGATGGTACTAAACATTATTTAATAGTGAATGCAGCTATCATGAATGTAATATTATTTCATGCGTATATATTTAAGTACATCGAGAATATCTGAGTGAGAGCGAGAGCCTGTGAATACCCGTATAAATGTCGGAATTTTTGTAAAATGCTTGTAGCGAAGGAAATGGTTTTATATGAGTTGACAGTTAGCATTACATTGGTTGGTTGTTCGTAGTATCTGTAAGTGTATCCATAATAATATATTATCAAAAGTTTTTAGTGCAAACAAAATGCAGTGAAAAGTTTTGCTGTGGGAGTCTGAAAGCTGGAAGTCGTTCGTCTGTGTCTTGTTATTCTATATATTACTATTATTCACGTAGATTTCAGCTAGTCGAATAAGTCTCGTTTGGAGAAAGCCTCCATCCATTTGTCAAGTAAAGTCAAGACTTTTCGACTCTAGTCATTACATTAGTTTGAAAGGGGAAATATTTTATTCTTCAAGGAAGAATTTTCTCAAATCTCGAACATTCAACTGGAAACTAAATACATA
>JAQFYB010003561.1:0-18986 GCA_034694085.1 Pogonognathellus longicornis | reverse complement strand
TCAATAAATTTATCTATCTTTTGGCGTATTACACAACCCTGGAGCGAATGCGCCACCAAAAAGGTTCCAATGTTAGTACTTATCAGTGTTGTATAAAGCTGTACAACTATAAATGTAAACCAGTCTGAACCTACACCAAAAAACTAGAAAAGTGTAAGTCTCTATAGTTATGTATATTACAGCGATAATGTTACAAATAAAAATTTTCGACACAAAAGGGTTTGCAATTTGTAAAGGTCACTCAAGCCATGACTCTTTAGGTTGAACGACTCCCGTAGATGAAGAAATACAAATACAACAACACTTTTTAAATAGGTACATTGTAATTATAATATTATGCGTTGTGAAGAACTAATGTGTTATGTATAGTCCAACTAAAACATCAATTACTCATACCAGTATCATGTTATCAAGACCTGCAATTTGTAACTGTATCTTTTATTTCCATCACACTGCAGACAAGAATGTACTAGTATCAGTCTAATCTCATCATGAGTGACCTTACAATAGCACTTACTTAGGTAACCATAAAACGCATTCATATCATTCACATTACAATTACTGGTGATCTTGAAATCCAATTACATTGTATGTTATACATTGTACAGAATATTATACGTATTTCTGAGTACCTAGGCGAACTAGTACATGCAATTAGAGTGCGTAACATTAACATGTACCTTGACAAATATCTAATGCGTGTGTCACTGACGCATATCTCTTTGATGCGTGTTTTAGCTTATGCATGTCTCTCTAAAGAGTCTCTAATGAGAGTGCAAGCCTATTATAGACATGGGCAATTTATATTTGACAAGTTATTATAGTCGTATGAGAACATACAATGTAGCTATTATTATGGCTAAGAATATGTAATACATTTTTACTTTTGTACATTTACTAACAATGTACCTATTAATAGTATAGTTGTAGTAGGTAGGTAGAGAGGTGTTTAACATTGCATGCCTAACCTTAAGAAACAATAAAATTCGCTACCATTGCCACGTGAAGCAATGCATTATGTAATGGTTTATGAAATAACAAGCTAATTGATTCTTTTATGGCGATAGGAATCTGTTAAACTCATTTGAGGCATAGAGAGGCGTCTGGTGCAGCAGAGGAATGCACTAAATATTGTTGCATAGTGTGATACAGGGGTAAACACCTTATAGCCGTCAAAACACAACAGCGTGACTTTGGGAATAGACTAAGACTAGACTGAAATTAATAATAATTATTATTAACCATACAGTAAAACGTGTAGCGCGTTTTGGGTTATAGGAATTTGGAATTATATCATTGCCTTTGGAGTCGAGACGGCTGAATGTACACTTTGTAGGTCTATATAGCACACATGTATTTCATTATTACGTTTTGTTGGGGTCTAGACGTTTTGGTGAGTGTAGACTGTATCTGCTGACGATATGTTTGTATCATTTGCTGCAACAACGTGAACAAAGAAACATGCCCTTGGAGTCTGTTCTGGTGTTGTGCTTAATTTTTTGAAAATTTCTTCCACTTTCGACATTTTCAAAATGTTTCCATTACACGGACTGTACTTAATTGCGGTGGTGTCTTTCATCGACATAAACTTTTTACAAGGAGCAGTGTTTCTTTTACTACCGATTTATTTATGGACTTTAAAAAATAAATCTGTGATTTTTAGTGATGGTAGTGGAAATGGGGGCAGTACAAATACGGGTAAGAAAATAAAAATCAACGAAAATTGCTTTATTCTTCAAATGTGTTCTTAGTGTGAAAAAATTACAAAGGGTTTTTTGAATTTTGTGTGTGCATCTAAAGGATTGACATTATCCGAGTCGGCAATGGTTTTCTGGAATTTGTTATGTGCCGAAAAAGGTTCAGGCGAAAGCCCATTGGATATTTCCAGAAAATTCGGAAAAAGAAAAATTCTAACTTTTACGTTTCCCATACCTTTTGGTAAGAAATAATTTGTCAAGAAATATTAATTCATTTTTAATTAATTTACAAACAATTAATTTATTTTAAGCTAAAATTAATTATTTTCTTCTGATTAATTATTTATTTAGTGATCTGTAACGATTATGAGATGACGAAAGATATTCAAAACTCGGATACGTGGGCTGATAGACCACTGGGCCAAGTATTTTCAATTAGATCTGAAGGCCATCCACGGGGTACTTCAAATATAATTTCTCAAGTCAAAAGAAAATACTTTAATGAAGAGTAATATTTAGTGTTAATTCATAATTCAATTTCAAATATCACAGGTTTGCTCCAAAACAATGGGAACTCATGGAAAAAAGTGCGAAAATATACAATTAAAAAGCTGGGACAATTAGGGTTTGGGAAAAAGGACAGAATGATTTCATTTTTGGAAGGAGAAATGCAAGATTTAATTTCTCACATGGACCAAGAAATTGTCAAATCTGGAAACAAACTAGCCGTCCATGATTTATTTGCGATTTCTGTTGTGAATATTATTTGGAGTATTGCAGCAGGGGAACAATTTTCAAGAAACGACCCTAAATACCACACACTCAAAGAAACAACCACTGAAATGACCACTTTGTCTGTGGCAAAAATTCTTATATTTGAGTGTGCACCATTACGGAATATCATAAGGATGGCTCCAGGTTTATTTGGATTCAAAGAACTCTTTGAAAAAATTGAAAAACTCAGAGAATATTTTACGGTACAAAATATTTATATATTCAGCTGCTTTTTGTTCAGTTTTATACATTATTTTGTTTGTGAAAGGCTGAAGAGCCAGGGGTACAAAAAATTATGACTTCTGGTAATCATATTTGAGATATCTCAAGCATTAGAATATAACATTAGAACGTTTTTAAACATTTTAGAAGGTTAGTTTTTTTAATTTTATATCTAGTAAAAATATCTAAAATTTGTTAACACATTTTTGTTTTTTCATACATACATACAATTTCATACAATATTTTGAAATATTTCTTCCTGCAGGACTTAGCAAAATTTAATTATAAAATAATGTTTTGTTCATATTGATTCATTAATCTCACACATTACAAATCAAAATATTAGTTTTTCAGGGTGACAAGATAGGTAGCACTTTTTGTTCTTAGTTTCTTAAGTTACCAATTAGTTCAAGTTTTGTACCCCTGCTTTTGAGTCTCGCCTCATGGTATGAATGTAACAGTGAGTGGATACCTAGAGTACCTACTCTATTTGCCTAGCATGAAGTTGATTGCTCACGCGTTAGGAATTATCAAGTTCATCTTATTGATAAGAGCTGAAATGGTTGTGTTGAAACATTTTTTATTATTACACAGGTATTTTATTATCTAACTTTATTAATGAAAGATCACGTTGATTTAAGATGCATTTTTATATCGTTAATCTTTTCACAGGAAGTTGTGAAAACCCGTCAGAAGTCTAAACAGAACGGCGTAGACTCTGATGATTTTATTGACAGTTTTCTCAAAGAAATAGACATAAATACTAACAAAACTGACATCGAGGAAGACATTAAAGGCATTTATTGTATTGAAGAGTTGGTGATGATCATAACAGACTTGTTCCAAGCTGGAATGGACACCACCAGTAACACATTGGAAAGCGCAATGATGCTCATGGTAAAATATCCTGAGGTTCAGAAAAAAATCCAACTAGAAATTGACGCAGTTGTTGGTCCAAGCAGATTTCCATCTTACTTTCACGATAAACAAAAGTGCTTTAATTTTCAATGATATAAATTCTTTTGTTGTTTAATATTTAATGCAAAATGTTTTAACGTGTTGTGAAATTTATTATCTAATCAGTATGCCGTACACAGTGGCGGCCATTACAGAAATCAACCGAATTATAAATATTGTGCCATTCAACGGCAGACAAGCTAGGACAGATTGCACTGTCGGAAATTTAAAAATACGCAAAGTAATATTTTTTTAAACTTATTATAAAAATCGTAGAAAAACATAAACATTGAAAAATTACACTACTATTATTTAAATATTTTGTGCAGGGAACATTTGCTTTTCTGCCTTTGCATTGCATCAGAATGGACGAAGACTATTGGGGAGATCCACATGTATTTCGCCCGGAGCGATTTTTGGACTCTGAAGGAAATTTAATCGCGGATAAAATTACCAGAGTCATGGCATTTGGCGGCGGTAAAAAAATTAAAATTCTTTTTCAATAAAAATGGACCAATATATTATGACTTCCCTGTGGTTTTTTTAAAAAAATCTTCATTAATATTTTTTTAATGTTCTTAGGTGTTCGCTATTGCCCCGGAGAAATTGTAGCTAAATCAATTTTATTTACATTTTTCACTGGAATTCTTCAACGATATTCTGTGTCAACAGCAGACGAATCTCAAATATTGAAAATGAGTGACTTCGCATCTGTGACTAATCAAGTGTATCCTTTCCTCATGGCTGCTCATTTGAGACATTAATGCTATTTATTGTGTTAATACTAATAAATTCTGTACGTTGCCATTTTATTTTCCGGAGAGGATAGGTTTTTACCACAATTTATATCATATATTAAACATAATTTTATTGGTGTGAATTGTTATAAAAGTAAATCCATATAGAAGAATTTCCAAATCGTCATTTTTGGCACTGCGCTGTCAGGCGCTGTGTCCCTTGGGAATTGTTACTGGGCAGCATTCGTCTGTCCGTAAAGGGAAACAAGACAAGGGTTGATTTTACAAATTGAAACTTTTCTATGTTAATGTCAACCTGCTTTGAGCCTCAACAAATTTTTCTTAAAAATGTTTTTCAGACATTTCTATAAAAAAACTTGAAGGGGAGGGTGCTAAGCTAACTCTTGTTAATTGAGGCACGGCACAAGACGTTTTACTGTACAGAAAGCATTCCCAAGTCCTTCCATGTAAAAGAGTTCCAATTTAGAATGTTTCAGTGTGTACTAAAATATTATAATTATTTATACTGTAATAATATTTTGAAAGTGTTGTTGAGGCCCTAATAATAAAAAGCGGTCGGTTTAGGGTCTTATTATAGTCGTCTTCGTCTACAGACAGAAATGTACAAAATATGAATATTAAAATATGAATAAGAACATTTAATTTATTATACCGACCTTAAAATTACTTTGCGTCAAAATTCATTTATTTAATTTTTCAAATACTCAATAATGCCACTACCACTAGATATTCATTGACATGTATGTATAATATGGCCTTCACCAAATCGGACTAAATGCTAATTTAAAATTCAATTCAGTATTATTATTCCATTTAGGTATAAAGCATTTACACATGTGTGATTGTGTGAATGTGTGTTGTAGTATGTATAGAATGTATACTGCAACATTTATCTTGAGAGCGCAGTTCGGAAAGGTACTATCGCTTTTTGATTACAAAAGATTTTGCATTATAATTAATTATCGTTATATAGTTGAAATAATTAATCAGTTAGCAATCTGTTTAGAATGCAACGTAGTTAAGTCAAGTCACGCTCTAATTTCTCATATAAGTGAAACCCTCAAGTGATCCATCTCAACATCCCACAACACCCCTAACATTATTTTCGCAAATACATTTGCAAACCTGTTAGGCGAGAGGGAGAATATTCACATTTTAAATTAATTGACAAAACTTTCAGAGCTTGAGAGTGTACAAAAATGTCAATTCACAATTTTTAATTTTAACACTCAAAAATTTTATAGACAATATCAATTAATTTTGATTAAATAATGGTTCGACACCTGGCTGGCTATCTGCATATTCATGTAAGTCTTTGTTATGTACTGAAATGATTTTTTTTACATATTTAACTATGTTAAAACAACCCCAAGGGGTAAACAGCATTTGTCTGATTAGATGTTAAATTAAATTATGATTATGTTCATAATTTTAAATCAAAGTTTATATTCTTTCGTATAGGTTTGTTTTTTCATTTTGTTCTATTTTGTATTTTCAGGGCACAGAATAACAGACCCTTCATCTTTCATTGTTCACAAATAAGTTTTAGCGTATTTTCTGTGTGTCAAGTTTAAAGCTGGGAACTAACTAACTTTCAAGTTTCAACGCTGTATAGCGAAATAATGGCGTTGCCAATACATGACCACCATCATGATTTATTACGTCATAATTACATAATAAACCACGATTATTCTTCCTCTTCAAGTCAATCTCCTAGTTTGGCACCTTTACGAAAATTTTGTCTGCTCTGCTTCAGCTACAATTTATACGACGCCAGAGAAAACTGTTTGCTAAAAATTCCACAGAAAGTTGTAAACAGCTGTACTAAATATCTCTCGGAGGAGATTATAAACACAGTGAATTGGGATGGAAATCGTCCGATCGATCCTCCTGGTCCTAATTTTTGCTACGAATGCTATAATTATACGGATAGACTTTGTCAGTTACAAGATGACTTAGAATTAATTCAAAAACAAATATATGACCTTGCTCAACTTATTACAGTTCATATTTTGAAATCTAGAAAATATTATCAACCTCCAAATAGAATAATTTTGACACCGAATGTTAATTCTTCCATAAACTCGGAATTGTCGCCATCATTCACTCAATGGCACTCAGATGATTTTCTTCGTCACTTAGGTCAAGAAAGATTTTCAGAAAAAACATTGGATGTTGATGGACCTGCTCCTGCACCTGCAACGGCGGATTTTGAAGGACCTGCTGCTACAACATCAGATGTTGTTGGATCTGCTGCTGCAACGGCCGGATACAATGGAGGGGGAGTGGATGATAATGATGGCGACTCCATTAATTCATCTCCTGCGGGAAATGAATGCAATTCTACCGATGTCAATGAAAATGACGTCAACTGTGAATCAGCCCCGCAACCGGAGCCAGCAGCTCGGTGTAAAGGTACACATAAAAATATAACATGAATATTTAAATATAGTTTGGCTGGATTTAGACAGCGGAGCGGAGCGGTATCTCGTTGCCTCCGTGTCCTCCGTTATTCATAAAACAATCAAATTCCTGGCCTTACATATTTTTGAAATACATATTTGACTGATTTCACTGTTTTCAGAGACCGGAAAGGAAAAACCGACTGAGAGATTTCCGCAGTCGCACATACTCAACCCTCCGGATGAAGGATTCCAATGTGATATTTGCAACAAAAGATTCCCTAAATTGGACACACTTCAACGTCACAATTGTGGCACAGTAACTTATGACTGTGATTACTGTGGAAAATCATTTTCAGGGAAAACTGCGTTAAAATATCACACCTCTACCCACACCGGAGAAAAGGAATTTGAGTGCGATCAATGTAATCGACGCTTCGTAACACGCTCTCAACTTCAACGTCACGTACGAGTACATACTGGAGAAAGACCTTACGAGTGCAAAGAATGTGGACAGAAGTTTGCAGATCAAAGTGGTTTGGCAAAACATCGAAGAACTCATTCCGCCACTGGAAATAAAAGACACAAATGTGAAACGTGTAACAACTGTTTCACAACTGTCCAAAGCTTACGCGATCATCTGCGACTTCACACTGGCGAAACACCTTTCCAATGTGAATTGTGTGGAAAATCTTACCCTTCACAGACAAGTTTAACAATTCACCGAAAAACAAAGCACGAAAAAGACAACTTCAAATGTGAAACTTGTGATAAGAGTTTTGGAATGCTACGAAGTTTGCAGCAACATCAATTGGTACACAGTGGAGAGAAACCTTACCAATGCAACCATTGTGGAAAAGGATTTTCGAATAAATCCTACCTTAATCTACACACCAGAACTCACACAGACCAAGGAACATTTGAGTGCACAGTTTGTCAAAAATCATTTGAAAATTCTGTACGACTCATGGCTCATAAAAATCGTCACCATCCCAAAGACGAACCATTTAAGTGCGAAACGTGCGGGAAGGAATTTGCTCAAAAATGTTTATTAGTCAGTCACAGACAAGTTATTCATGAAAGAGTCAAACGGTACAAATGTGACCAATGCGGGAAATCATTTGGGGCTAGTGGAAGTCTTCGAGTTCACAAAGAAACTCACAGTGAAGAAAGGCCATATGTTTGTGATGTTTGTGGATTAGCAGTTAAAAACAAAAACAATTTATTTAAACACAAAAAACTACATACCGGGGACTACTATGGAGAAAAAAGATTCAAATGTGATTTATGTGAGTCTGCTTTTTATACCGGAGCTGCACTTAAAGATCATAGACTACTGCACACTGGAGAAAAGCCATTTGTGTGCGAAGTTTGTGGAAAATCATTTCGTATCAAGCAGACGTACAGAATTCATTTGAGAGGACACACCGGAGAAAAGCCATACAAGTGTGACGAATGCGAAAAAAGTTTTAACAGTTCCCAGAAATTAGCAAATCATCGAGTAACTAAACACAGAGAAGCAAAACACGAATGTTCATTTTGTTCAAAAAAATTTTACACGGAGTTAAAATTGAAACGTCATGTCAAAGGAAGTCACACGGACGATAAAGACAAAGAACACAGGTGCGAATATTGTGGAAAAGCTTTTGCGGAAGCAGCAGTTTTGAAAGGACACATCAGTGGGGTGCATTTGGACGATGAAGATAAACCTTTCCGGTGTGATGTTTGTCAAAAAGGGTTTGGAAATGGAAGTGAGTTGAGAAAACATATGAAAACAAGTTTACATCTTAGAACACGGAAGAAAGGCGGAAGGAATTCAACCAGTGTTGATTCTAGAAGTAAGACTGGGGCAGCTCAAACTGGAAATTCGCAATTCAAATGCAAAATTTGTAAAAAGGTTCTTCAAACATTGCAAGGACTAAGAAATCATGAGAAAACGCATACTAATGATTCAGATGAAGAATTTTCAACAGAAGAAGAAGGTGATAGCGATAATTCTAATAATAGTGATCCAGAGATATATGATGAGGGTTTAGATGGGAAGAATACTAACAGTAGCGGCAGCACCAGCGATACGAAAATGACTACAAGAGCAAGATCAAAGAAAGTCAAGAATAGTGATGAAAATAAAGAAGAAAATGACGTCGTTGTTAAAGACGAAGTTAATATTAAAGAAGAAGTGTATGATTCTAGTTAATAAAATCTATTAAAATGTTTTTACACAGTCGTTCAACCACCAATTTTTCTTATTCATTGTTTAATTTGGTAATATGCACATGCAAAATTTTTAGTATAATTTATTTATTTATTTCATTTAAAGACGCATATAAGGTCCACTTCTAGAATTAAAGTATAATGAATGCTTAATTAAATTAAAAAATGTTCAATTAAACTAACATTATGAAATCTCTAAACTAGTGTTAGTTTTTGTTCTGTTGTTAGTCTTTTGATATAATGAAATTCATTGTATCAAAAATGTCAAAAAGGTTATTCCTCAAACTTATTTTATTTATTCCATATTATTATTCCAGTATTTTTTTACAGTCGACAGAGAATTAATAATTTTTTCTATAAATGCGCGCTATAAATATATAAAATTTGAATGACCACTTCCTCATATTTCTGCGTCTTGTCTTTGTCAGATTTCATGGGAAAATAATAAAATGCATGAAATAACCATAATTAAATCATAATATTTGAATATTTAATGCTGATTATCAGAGAGCCGACGACTTCAAAGTTCTTTTGAAGTCGTCGGCAACTTAGAAGATGACCAAAACATTAAATGTAAAGGCCGTAGATGGAAAGGCAGAATACATGGGACAGGTATGGACCGCAATGCCCCACTGCCAAAGTAGACAGTAACCCTTAAGCGATATTTTAGTTTTTAGTGCATATTTGGGAGCGTAAAATATTTCGGAAATTTTTAGAGTATAATAATATTATTTGCACGCTTAAATTTTAATTTTGTGAACATGATTTTCCACCCTCTGCTGATTATGAAGTATGAGGTATGTATTTTATTATAGGAGAATCAGTAAATGGGTCTTGGGTGAAAAAGAGTTGAGTCTTTGAGAATGAGACTGAGAAACTTGTAAGATTTACGGGGTGAATACAAATTAGTATTACTTTTAGATTTTCCGAAATGACGATTCTAAAAGTTTTTACGCAACAAATCATTCATTGTTTTTAGTTATCATTTTAAAATAGCTTTTTATAATTTCTAATATATTCAGGAATTTTTGAAAATTCAAAAAGAACACTTATTCATCCAGAAAATTGATACACCAATAAGGTATGATTTCTCGTATAGATTTATTACATAATTTTTACTACATTTGCATTTATTGCTCATTTGTCATTATGATGTCATTAAGTTATTAAATAAGTTTTCACAGAAGTACTGTATATAAATTATAACAAGTTGAGAAATATGTTTATTTTACTTTGTGTCACGTTAGACGCTTGTACACTGTAACGACTGTAAGTAACCCTTAAATGTTAAAATAATCATTCAGAACTCAGACATCAGATCAGACCAGTTTCAAATCACCTATGCCTATGATCAACTATGATGTATGAGTAAAGAAAAGCATTCAGAACAAAACAAAATGCCTCAAACTCTGTTTTTCAAAATTTTAGATTCCATCATCAATGGCACTCTCGGATTTTCCTTTGCACCAGCACTTTCTACAAAACTATTCGTTTCCGTCAGCTGCTCAACCACTGCCTTCAGCTCCAGCTCGCCGATTTTGCCTTTTGTGTTGTAATTTCAACTTGTACGATGTCAAAGAAAATTGTACGCCGAAAATTCCACAACCAATCGTGGACACCTGCAATAAATATCTCTCCAATGAAATAGTCAACACAGTTAATTGGTACGGACATCCCAGGGGAAGTAATATTCCTGCAAGTCCAAATTTTTGCTACGATTGCTATAAGTATACGGAGAAGCTATCGGAGCTGCACAGTGAATTAGAGTCAATCCAAAGGCAAATCTATGATTTAGTGAATATAACAACCTCTCATATACTCAAATGGAGAAAATGTTTCCAAAATACTTCCCCTGGGAACATTTATCCCCCAAATGTCCCCGTAAACATTCCACATTCGAATGCACCGGCTATGTCAAATGTGCCGGCGATACAGTGGCAACAGGATGATATTTTGAGAACGAATTTCACCGAAAAACAATCACCAATCAAATTACCTACAACCGTCGGAAATGCAGAGTCCATAGATGCCTTTGATCATGGGTCTATGGATGATAGCATTGAAGCAAACAATGATAATTTTGATACAGCCCGAAATCAGCCAACTGGTAAGAATTTTCAACTTGTATAAATTATGTATGTGTAAAATTTAAAAACATTTGGCAATATATGCCCCTAAAAATTATTCTAACCCGAAAAGAATATCTTGAAGTATTATTTTAATTAATGTGTCATATATCAAATGTACTATATCTTATATTATTGTTTTAAGGTGAAAGGGAAGTAGAAAGATCGAACAACAGCGGACAAATTGAAATATCTCAGGCATATTTACTAAATCCGCCCGACGAAGGTTTCAAATGTGACATTTGTGGTAAGAAGTTTCCAAAATTGGACACGCTGGAGCGTCATGACTGCGGAAAGACTACATACGACTGTGACTTTTGCGGAAAATCCTTATCGGGAAAAACTGCATTGCGATTTCACATCCGGACTCACACTGGAGAAAAGCCCTTCAGCTGCGATTCGTGCGACAAAACCTTTGCTCTGAAATCCCAACTGGAGCGTCACTACCGACTTCATACCGGGGAGAAGCCTTACAAATGCTCAGGATGTGATAAGCGTTTTTCAGATAGTAGCACCTGTTTGAAACATCAACGAACTCACAATAAAATGTCTGAAAGACCAACCCACAAATGCAAAACTTGTGGGAAAGAATTTGTATCTTTGGACGGACTGCGTGGTCACTTACGAATCCACACTGGAGAAACACCCTATCAATGCGAAACTTGTGGAAAATCATACAAATCCAGTTCAAGTCTTTCTCTCCATAAAACAACGCACAAAGAAGAAAAACACAAATGTAAAATTTGTGATAAAGAATTTGCAATTTTGCGAAGTTTGACGGAACACGAAAGAATGCACACTGGAGAAAAACCATATCATTGCAACTTTTGTGGAAAGAAATTTTCGACGAAGGGATATTTAGCTACACATGTTCGTTCTCACACTGCCGAAGGTCCCTTCGAGTGCAAATTGTGCGAAAATAAGGTTTTTGAAAATATTTTACAATTAATTTCCCACAAAAATCGTCATCATCGTCAATACGCTCCAGTGAAGTGTGAAACGTGTGGGAAAGAATTCAAACAGAAACACGAACTCAATAGTCACATAAAAATCGTCCACGAGGGAAAGAAACGCTACAAATGCGACGTGTGTGACAAGGCATTTGGAACCAGCGGTCATTTGCGCTACCACAAAGTTACGCACAGCGAGGAACGTCCTTACATTTGTGATATCTGCGGAAAAGGAGTCAAAACGAAAACAAATTTTGCAAAACATAAAAGGACTCATACAGGAGAAGCTACAGAAAAGAATTTCAAGTGTGATTTGTGCGAAAAAGCTTTTATTACAAAAAGTGAGTTGAAATATCATCGTTACACGCACACCGGGGAAAAACCATTTATTTGTGACACCTGTGGAAAAGCTTTCCGACTCAAATCGTTGTACCAAAGCCATTTGCGGATTCACACAGGAGAAATGCCTTATGAATGCAATCAATGCGGCAAAAAATTCAGGGATTTACAAAAATTATGCACACATCGAGGAATTGCTCACAAAGAGAGGAAAATCAAATGCGAAACTTGTGGTAAAATGTTTCATACCCCAAGAAAACTCAAAAGACACATTCTAGGAAGTCATTCGGAAGACAAAGACAAACCTTTTAAGTGTGAGCATTGTGGGAAAGCTTTCGCCGAGGCAATTGTAATGAAAGGTCATATTAATTCTGTACACACGGCAGATGAGGATAAACCGTTCAGATGTGAAATTTGTCATAAAGGATTCGGAGAAAGGAGCCAGTTGAATAAACACCTGAAAAGAAATGTTCATCGTAATGGAAAGAAAAATGTTGTCAAACGTGGAGGAAAAAGAGCGGCAATGGCTGTGAAGACAATAGTGGCAACGACTACAAGATCTTCGACAGCAAAGAAATGCAATATTTGTAAAAAGACATTTGCCACACCAGCGGGACTGAAAAGACACTCGAGAGTTCATAAAGACGAAGAATCTGACGAAGAAGAAGAGGAGGATGAGGATGAATCTGAAAGTGAATGTGAAAGTAGCGACGAAGGAGCATCTTCAAATGAAGGAACACAGAGAAAAAAAATATCTTCAGATGAAGAAGAAAATCAATACGATGAAGAAAATGATAAAAACTCGCCAAAGACAGAAACTGAACCGGTAGTCATTAAAGAGGAAAGTATGGTTCCCATCAAAGAAGAATATAACTCAGAATAAATCAAAATTACAATATAGGCTGATTTTATATTTGAATTCCTGAAATATGCGTTTCTCAATAATAATGCAATAATAGTTTGATTATTGGTTTGGGATGGATTTTAAATCGGGTAGGGATTCTTAAGAAGTTAATTAAAAACCTTAGGTTAAATCTAATTAGAAAAAACTCATGTGTTACACAGTAATACTCCTAGTACGTACATTTACATTTAGTTAGTATTAATTGCTCAGTAAGTGATATATAAGTATAATTAAGTTGTGGAAAGGCTATAGTTTTTGTGTGTGCTTTAAATGGTAAAAATAGTTTATTGTGGATGAATATAAAGTTTTGAAGAGTAATTTGTGAGTCAGCGTATCTACTCACAAATTAAAATATGCGCATATGACTGAATTATTAATAATAAATGCTTTAAAAAATTCGATTTATTTGATCATTTATAGAGATTAATTAACTGTTATCAATGTCAGTTGCCCCCAATTGTGTTTGTACATCTACAAAAGGTTAGCTTTAGTCACAGAGATAATTTCAGTCTGCAGTTACATATATTTTATTATTTATATACCTACAACTAAGGACTTCCGTCATATCGGAGGCAGTGAAGCATCCAGGTTACATATAGGGGGAATTAGAGTAAAACATGGCAAAATGACCTTTCTTTGGCATTTTGGGAAAGACAATTTACCCTGCTATTCCCCAGTCTCCCCTCCCAATTCCCATCCGCCGCTGCTCCCCCTCTCCTTCCCTCTCACCCCATAAACTAAGAATAGGCTTGTGTGTAGTGTAGTACAAAACCACCAACTATTTTCTGTGCCTCTCACCCGCTTTTTCCCTCCCCCACTGCGGGGTTTTAGCGCTGAAACTTATTGATATTGGTAGTATACTGTACTGTAGTATACAAGAACTGTCTGTAGCATCTTCCCGTTTTTATTTTCATCCTGGAATTTTGCATCACCTATTCTCTCTATGTATTTAGATAGGGAAATCAAATTCGACATGAGATCGATAGTTTCGAAACTTTTTCAAAAATTATATATCCCATTCCCATTTAAAACTACAGAAGAAAATCCTGAGGCGAGTTTTTGGAAATTTTTGCTTTCCATTATGAATAAAATTTAAAAAAAAATGAGTCCATCATGTAATTCCTCACTCAACTAAAATTGGAATTTCGAGCAGTATAATTTAGAATAGTTTGTTATAATAAAAACCATTTTAGTGTACATTGACCTGTAACCGCGTTCTCATCTCTAGAAATGGTGTACGCTACCCGGGCTACCTCTTAATATAAAACATTTTGATTGATTTATTCCTTTTGATATTTATTTGCTTTTTGATTGATTCTTTTTAATTAATTTGTATTTTTGTTTTGAAACACTGACCTTTATTCAAGGTTTGCCACGCGGACACAGCAATAAACATAAAAATATTTTTAAACTAATATAAATACAGAATATAAATATTTAATTTTTTTTAAACAATAATTGCTTTAATCTTCTAATATTAATTTGCATTTTTATCGATTTATTCTTTTTTTGTTCCAATACACAGCCAGCGCCAGCACCACACATTCTTGATTACACAGTATTCATTTCAAAACGAATGCAAATCTTTTTCTATTCGGATGGTCTTCTGGTAATTGAGTTACAGTTTTACGAATTATTGTCAAAACCACTCCAAACATTACAATGGCTGCTCCAATCAAACTAAAATGTATGAATCAGAGAAACATTAATGCTCTTAAGTTGGTGTAGAAAACAATTATACAACCAGAATTAAATGTGTAATAGTAATAACCTGAATATGTCAGGTGTGACAGCCAGAAATAGAAATTGCCATATAAATGCAAAAACTGGATCGGATGTTCGGACGAGGGCTATTGGACTAGCTTGTTCAAATTTCAATGCCAAGACCATAAAACTTTGGCCGAGAAATGCAAAAAGAGTCGTAAGAACTGCCCACGTCCAATCGAGATTGTTTTCAGGCCATTTAAATTCCCCCAAGAAATGGCACACAACGAGACTCATCACAGCTCCACAAAATGCGTAAGCAAAACCCAAAACGCTAAAATGAATTTTTCGAAGGTGGCGAACCAAAGTGAAAGCCATGGCCGACAATAACATCGCAGAAAATGCAAATCCTGCTCCAATCTAAAAAAAATAGTGAAGCAGAATTATAATAAATACTATCTGCAAAATACCCAAATCTCAATTTTGGTAACTAATTTACAACTACTTCATTAAATAAAATATTTGTGGTATTCACCAAAATATTGTCGTCATAAGCATCTGCGTTGGTTAGTATTGGAGGTCTAACAATAACTCCCACACCAAAAATTGTGATCATTGCAACAAAAACCGGGAATATGGCACATTTCTCTTGTAACATGACCAACGCAAATAAAATCACAAACACAGGCCTGCATGTTCCAATGATAGTCGTATCAGCCACAGTCAAATGTTTTAAGGCGTAAAAATGCAAAATCAGTGCACAACTTCCAATTATTCCGCGAATCTAAAATGATACAAAAATTGACAAATTATATTAAACTACGATTATTTTTTTACTTGAAACTTGCTTGGTTGTTTATCAGGGGCGTATCCAGGTATCACACATGGGGGAGGCTTGAGCAAACTTTGGTTATATAAGTCAATATTATTATTTATTTGCAAATGAAGGACCAAATTCAGTATGAAATGCATTAAATTCATGCTTAGCGAGAAAAAATTTAGCAAAATTTAGGTCAAAATCAATGGAAATTGCAACAAAATCGTGGGAAAAAACGCTTTTTTGCATTTTTACTGCAAAAATAACCCCTTCTTTGGGATTTTACGTGGCCTCTGTGTCCTCCTGTGACATCCGTGTCCTCTATGTTACGCCCGTGACCTCTTTGCCTTATAAAAGGCTCTCCGCTGACCGGTATGAATTTATAACATATCCAAATTGTATAACAGAAATGACATTCTTTTGAAGTTATCAGACAGAAAAATAAATTACGACACCCCACCCAGCTTCTTCTATATATACGTCAGAATGTCATACCACACCCATAGAAAAAGCGGCGTGAGGAAATGCGGAGGGAAAGGGGGCACCATTGACGAAATCATAATTTGTTATGTAAAGACTTGTGACGTGGCACATTTTTGGGAGATTGTTCCCGGTTTTATTCCCGAACGCTATGAATACAGCATGACCCCATGGCATGCCCTTAATTGTATGAAAAGTGGAATTAATTTCCTCCGCATTTCCTCACGCCGCTTTTTCTATTGTGATATGGCATTCTGACCTATAGAAGAAGCTAGGTGGGGTGTCGTAATTAATTTAGTTTTCTGTCTGATAACTTCAAAAGGATATCATATGAGGACACGGAGGTCACGTTGAGGTCCCATGAGGACACGGTGGTCACGGAGGACACAGTGGTCACGATGGTCACAATAACCCACTGTCTAAATCCAGCCCAAAAGTTTTTACTGAAACATAGATTTTAACGAATAAAAGTTTAAAATAGACAAAAATCGAACTTACACACAAAAATACAGACGTTGATAAATTTCCTTTTTTGTTTAAGGGCCACACTGGTTGAAATACAAATTGCTTTTGCACAAATCTTACATAACCCATGTAAAGAATGGATATGAGCGAAAGTCCCAAAAAATTGTACAAGGCTAAAGTGAAAGGGTGATATCCTTTCATAAATTTAATTAAAGCTGATGCAAGAGAAAAAATTATTCCGGCTGCCAATGCTAGAAGAACTCCAGCATATTTTTTAAAAAATGTTTTAGACTTTTCCTCTTCATTGGCCGCTTCATTTTTTGTTACAGTTTGACAAATTGTTTCAGACAACACTTTTTCCGAAAAAATATTTTCATCTATAGAAAGGAACTTGGTATCTTCTGTTATGAAATTATTTTTCGACTTGTTAGATTTGGAGTATAAAACTGCCATTTTTTATGCAAGTTGATCAAAGTAAATTGTAAAGGCCTTCCAAAAATAAATAATCTCAAAATACTTAAAGATTACCTTCGTTCTCTTTTATTTAATTTTAAATGATTGTGCCAATTTCTCGTTGACTCATTTTATTTTTAGCATTAAAAAATCAAGTCTAAAGGTTAAGATCAATGCAGATTAAAAGCAGATGATTGTATCCTATGAGATTACAAACTCGACTTGTAAGTTCAATGTTTATAGATAGGGAGTAGGAGAACACGATAAGTTTTTTCTCTCATTCAATAACATTCATATGGTTTGAATTGAACTACGTGAATGAAGCTACATATTTAAAAATTGCTATAAGATAAGATAATATAAAATAAGCAGTTAGAACAAAAAAGGTGAATACATATAATTAGCAAGAAAAGGAATATCTTGAAATAATCCTACTTCACATAAAGGAGATCGAGATAGGCCAATGAAAAGGAATATTTTATCTTGCTTCTCACAATCAACCGACTTTGACTGGATGGCCCTTACTACCTAAAATCAAACCAACACGAACACGCACAAAAACCTGTATTTATAAGTGAAATTGAGACGCTTGTGCTCAACAGGGGCGTAGGGAGGGGGTTGCCCGGGCATTCCCCTAAATTTGATAGCCTACACTAAAAATTATTGACGTTTTGTAAAAATAATATACTAAATATTAAGTATTAATTAGTTAGAATATTTTCCTTTCTTCAATGTGGCAAGACAAAATATAAACAAAAAACACCTCCTTGCATGTATTGCTTGAACCAGCACAATTTGAATTTCACATTGTCTTCCTTAGTCTCTGATTCAATTGCACATTACAAAATCAAATGCTTAATACATTAGGCGTAAATTTTAAATAATCATATTAATCCAATATAACATTATCATTCCTAAAGTAAATAGGGCGAAATACATCTAGATTCTCTTTAACTGCCCCCAATCCCAAAATCCTAAGCGAGAAAATCGCAGGAGCTGCTATGTTAAAAACTCGCTGGCACTGCGATTTTATTGCAGAGCTTGTGATGCAATTTACGAGGAGCAGTTAGGAATTTCAACATTTTTCCAATATCTAACTACGAATTTGAGTTACAATCACAGTAAAACTACGTTTTGATCGTAACTTTCTATTTTTTTGATGTCAATTTCCATTAATTAAAATAATAATAATTTCTGCGAGAAAGCCAAAAACTGAAAATCGCTTTTGGGAGAGATAATTTTTGTATCACTAATATAAAAGAGCCTCAACTCTTGCGGTTTTGCTGGCTTATTTTTTTAGAGATGTTGGAAGCTGGTTAATTAGGCAAACAATTTGAGTTTTACTGTATTTGATAGCGCGAAATGAAAAGGACAGCCGACAAGGCCGACAGTGACTTTACATATAGCAAAATTAAATTAAAATATTGATTATGATCGGGCAACCCCCACGTTTCAATCCTAGCTACCGCTTGGCAGCTAGGATTGAAATTGAAATAGCCCGATACTCAAAATACTGAACGCATATTTTCCGGTTCAAATGAGTAAGCAGCAAAATTTTATTTCCACTTTCTTCGACTTGAATCGGAGCTAAATGTATTAAATTACAAATTGCATGTAATTTAATTACAAATTGCATGTAATTTAATTACAAATTGCATGTAATTTAATTACAAATTGCATGTAATTTAATTACAAATTGCATGTAATTTAATTACAAATTGCAT